>CM061921.1:154137069-154166225 GCA_031002005.1 Vandiemenella viatica
GTAGTTACAATTGTTAACAACAGATGGCGCTGCAGGCGATTTGAAAGATATAGAAGTAAACGCAGTCTGTGAGTTCGCCATTCTGTAAGTCGTCTTTCTGCTGTAAGCATGTGCTGTTCACAGATTGCAAGTTTGCTGTAAAAAATGGTTTATTCCTTAGAATAATCGTACTTTAGATTTTTCCAGACTGCAGCGCCATCTGTTGTTGAAAATTATAACTAATTTAGAAAGTTTGTCTGTCTGAAAATTTACTGTTGTCCCAAGCATATTGAAACAAACGGTGTATTTCTATCGCTGCCCGTTTAGTTTTTATTGATTTTTCGAATGTACCGGTCATTTCTGAAACACCCTGTATCTTCGACTGTCAGTTATGAAATATGAGGCTCTTATCGTTTCTCTGTCCGGCCCCAGTGTCCATTTGTCACACAAACAGCAGAACCACATTCTTTGCGATATCGCCCTAGGGTTTTACATGCTCTTTTTAGTTTTAGATGCACCTTTTGTTATGTTTCAGCGTAAGAAATGGTACATGTAGCCATCTCTCCGTGTCAAACATATCAGTATGCAAGTTCAATGAAATTTTACGTTCTCGTGCTAAAAATTTCTCAGTCTAACAATGAGACAACAAATTTTTAACATCAAAATTACTTTTCTTCGACATAATTTCTGTTGAGACAATTATATTTATACAGTGATGTTCCAGCGGAGTGGCTCAGAAGTGATTTTTTTCTAGTCTGAAAACATTCTACTGTAACTGCAATGGATACGTGAGTTGATGGAAAACGTTGACCAGCGAGAAAGATTTATAGCTTATTGATTTGGATGTTCTTGCAGTTTATAGTTTAAATTCTTTAATTCTTCCTCCTAAAAGTAATTTTGTTGAATAACGGAATTCTCTAGTTGAAAAATATTTTTTTCTGCTACAAACTGAGCCTTTTGTCACTTGAATTGTTTCATCTATTGGGCTCGGAAGACTGGAACTGTATTCTGTTGTTTTGAATTTTCTCACGACGTTTTCAACCAATTGAATCAAAAGAGTTATAATATTCAGTTACTGTCTTACTATTTTAAAGATTGACAAGAAATGAAATTATTTTAAGATCCAAAAGAACGATACAACAATCTTTCTGATGAAGGAATTAAATTATGTAATGATGACTTCATATATAAAACATCGATATAAATCTACGCACATAGTCTGTCGTTGTGGAGTGTTAGCCTGGTAGGCCTGTAGACAGTATCGCTTGCAGTCTTGCAGACTGGAGTGGCAAGGGCAGCCTCCCACTCTACTGCTTCCCGTCCTAGTTCCGCAGACGTGGTGTACGATTTCTGCAGACGCTGTGCGATTTCGCCAGCTACCCTAGACATAATAGGAATACTGTCTCGACCGAGTGATTTATTACTTTCTTTGTCCTCAAGTTGCATAGCCATCCCCACAACGTAAGTAGTTAGTTTTCTAATGCTATAATTTTTGTAGGCGTCAATACATTTTCGACGACAAACACCTTTCTGCAGTTAATGTTCAGAATTTCTGCTTTTCGTATGCTGTTACTATTATTATTAATTTTTATAACCTGTGGACTCGTGGAAATTTTCCTACACACCTACCTCTGCAGTACTGATACGTAAATTTTTATTTTAAATTATTTCATAGTTTCAGGTAAATTGTTAGGTACCTTTCTCCATAATTCGTAACATTTGCTGACTTTCTTACCCACAAATTAAAATTTCACTTATACCTGAGATCGAGTGCTAGTTTGTGATCATTGTCATGACTATCCCTTCTATATATTGCTCGTAAATCGTCTCCCAATATTCAATTCGCCCCGTCATCAATGTATGTCTTAAAAACACCTAACAGTCTTCACGAATTACTGGTTTTCTTGTGACTCCAAATCCAGCACCTTTTGGTAATTTCACTGTTACTGTATGCATCACTTCCAACTCCAGTATTTGTCAATAATAATAATAATGATTTTTTTTTAATGCGATGGGCTTGTTCCAGTAGCAATTTCCGTACAACTCTACTTTTGTATTTCCAAAAAAAATTCCCTAAATTCTTTTAGTGTTTGAGGAAAGTTGTTCACCATATCTCTCGCTAAATTATTCCAGTCACTGCAGTCACTGACTCCCTTCCAAAGAAAAACAGAGCGTAGCGGGTGAGAGGTAACGCTCTGGCCTTGCATTCGGAAGGATGCGGGCTCGATTCCCCGTATGACCATCCAGATTTGGGTTTTCCATTGTTTCCCCAAATCACTCCAGGCGAATGCCGAAATCGTTGATTCAAGAAGGCCATGGCCGGATTCCTTCCCACCTTCCTTTTCTTTCCCCCCTTGTCCTTTTCCGCCTTAAAAAAAAAAAAAAAAAAAAAAAAAAATCCTCGTCATTATGCTCTGATTCAAATGTTAGTTTATTGTTATTGTCATTCCAATTTCACGTACTACTCCTAACTCGTATACCTCGTCAACGTCGCGGTCATTAAAGGCAGAAAAGGACTGGGCACAACGAACGGCATGGAATCTGGCCAGGGCCTTTGAAGGAACCATCCCGATGGGCGGACGGTTATTTGAACGTGCGTTCTCCCGAGTGCGAGGCCAGAGCTTTACCACTCACCAGCCACGCTTCGTCTCTTTTACCAATATCCATCCAGAATATACCCATTATATGTGTCTCATATACGGGAGAAGTCTCGATGGTTTCAGTCGATTATCTGAAGAAAACTCTGTTAGAGCACTGAATGTTTAAGATGTCCACTTCTACGAGAACTCAAGAAAATAGTTTTATAAAACTTTGTAAATGGCATTTAATTTATAAAGCCAAGTGTGATGTCGAAAATGTATTTTTAATTGCCCAATGGTGGGTAAATTAATTAAATAGTAACATAAAATATAATGTGTTTTTATCCGTTCATAAATACATACTCGTAGTATCAGAAACATCATAACCAGGTTTACAGTGGTTGAAGTTTTTAGTAACTATACTACTAACGTGACTATATACTATCAAACGTTTATGTGCAATGAGTTAGAATCTTAATAAACAATAGTTCAAAGATGAATTAGTTTCACACTTGGTTTACAAAATATTTTAATGTGAACATCAAAATTTATTATCGTAGCAATATGACAGTTATGTAGTATTTTATTAGATATGTGCTCACAAACTCTATGTAGCATCTCACAACTTCTTTGTACCACGTCTTCCTGATGGTCAAGGCGCTGGTCTCCACACGCTGGTCATCTAGCAGATTCAACAGTGTTCTTTCGCAGAAGAACACACGGCGGGAAGGATCAGTATTATAGTAATAAAATATAGTGTTTCCCTGCGCCCTGTTCGGCAGGAGACAGTGTTCTCGAAGAGTGTTGGCTTCGTCCTGGCGCGATCGGCGTTATTGCCGAATAAATTGGACACTACATATAAAATACCTGGATCAGCCACCCCTTCCTTCAGATGTTGACGTGATTTTGTTGTGTCTGACTTTTTCCAGCACCACAAACTGTTTAAAATCCTCGACGGCCGTAGTCAATAGACTCTTGGTTCTTTGGATGATGCAGCTAACAGGCCCGGTTCATTACCGTGTTTAGATAACAAACAGATAGCCATACGATTTGTATGGCTGGTATTCAGGACATCTTAGGAAACTAAGGCGTTTCGCTTAAGAGAATCATATTATCTACAGGATCGCACTGTAGGTTAGCCACATCAGTGGGTAGGTGCAAGTGTGCAGGAAGTGGCTTCCTTCATGCCAGATTAAAATACGTTTGAATAGTAACCTCTCAAGATGGTCGTATAATAATTCTTTTCATAGGTATGTTTAAATAAATGAGAAAATTGCTTTTATTACGTTTGTTCTCTTTCTGTTAAACCTGTACCACCGAAATCTTCAATCTTCATAATGTAAAATTCGTCGCAGAAAAAAGATTTTCAACTTTCTCTTAGCCACAAACCTTATCTCCTATCGTACTAACTAGTCCATCACTGACTGTCCATCTATGTTCTGGGAACTGTATCCCAATAAGTTCTCTTAGTTAACTGTCCTAGTCGCACTGCAACTAGCCGATTGTGTCTTTTCACGGCCCAGAAGTTCATTGTCTCACTACTACTGAACTATCTCTATTCCTCCCCCTTGAAACAAGTCGCTGGTGGATGTTAGTCGCAAATGATTGTTCCCGCATGTCGCGGTCTCTCTAATTCTCTAATCTTCTATACTTTCCGATCTGTATTGTCTGCCGTGTGATTCTTTACCTCGACCAACGCCGCGACTCAATCTAACTTCGAAACAAATACGATACTGCCCCCAGCCTCTTGTTGATAGGTGAGCATGTCACTAAGCATGTAACAAATGCTCTGTCCGCCTTAACCTTGACTCGGACGGGAAACAACAAGTAGCTGTCTCCTATACGCAGGGCTTACACATCAAGAAAATAAGCTACACTAATTATAATGAAGACAATAGTAATATTTCACGGTCTTTAATCAGTTCCTTTTGAGAGCCGGCGGCAATCTATGGCAAAAGATGCAACTGTATTGGTGCGGTATTCTTTTGATTCAGTATCTCATTTGAAGTCAGAGTTCAAAGCTTGGAGTACATTAATAATGACATCTCATCACCGGCCAGGAGTGGAAAAACAGCTCCTTGAGCCAACGGAAGGGGAAGGTGAGGTTAGAAACGATGTAAATCGGTAGGCTCGACTTGAAGTGATTAATCACCTCTCATCACCTGTTACAAATTTGTATCTATTCGCAATCCTTTCCCGTTTTAACCCTATTATACAACATGCTAATTTGTGTAAGGTCAACGTAATCATTCAGTTTTATCGGAATCCAGAAATTCTCAAAAAAATTTTACTTGTCAGCAGCAATATTGAATCAGAAATCACCTTACTGCTATGATTGGAGATGGAGTATTTCATTCTGTTTTCACACATTTAAAATTAAATGCTGCAAAATAATTTTGAAAACTGATAAAATTAACGACTTTGAAATATTCGGTTGGTTATTTACCAACTGAAGACATCCTTCGATTAATAAATCATCCTGTGAAATAGGTAAAAGTATTCATTTGACAGCAGAAAGAGTGTACCGTGGGAACTTTTCCACACGTTCGCCTCGGTGGGAAAATCATGGACTTGGTTCTAAGTCACTACATCGACTGAGCCTCAGTTCTGCGTACCGGGAGATATGGTAGCACTGTTGATCGCGTTTCGCTGTGGTTTTGGCGGTACGGCGTGCCAAGCGATGAAGCGGTGTGGCAGCCACGTTTGGCGCCTGGCCAGTATGCGGCTGATCCAGAGGTAAGGTCGTAACCACCAGCGGTTTACATTTCAGTCAGTTTAAACTACTACAAATGGTTCTAAACCAGTTAAATTTACTCGTTTTGCAAATATCTCACTGGCTTTATTGTTACTGTGTATTTGTTGGAATAAAGAATACGGTTTGCGTTCTTACTAGTTGGAAGTTATAGGAGTAAATTTGTCATAGTAAAAGCTGTTACAGAGTAAATCCCAACAGCGATAGCGGGTCCACACGACAGCGGCAGAGGTCCATCTGAACTTGGCAAATAGAGCATCTCTAATAAGACATTTAAGGAATGACTGTGTTTATACATAGTAAATGTTATACATACCAGAATGTATAGCAAGAACCCACAGCAATGACACAATAACACTTTTGCGTAACACTCATTTTCCGTTCTGCTAACAAAACTGAAGATTCAAAAATAAATCTACTAATAAGTAAGAACTCGTCATGTATTAAGATTTGATTAATCAACGATCTGTACGAATGTTTTATTGTACTCTAAGACAACTCACGTAAGTATGTATTAAATAACTTTGATGAAAAAACAATACATGAAACTTTGGCGTTGGAGGTCTGCGTGTTGCTTATATTGTCATGAAAGGAGATTCTGATACAAACATTTATTTGATTTGTTTGAAAACGTGATTCATTAAAAATAATTCCTTTACAGACAAGTTATTAATGGAAAGTGATAGGATTGCTGCTGCTGCTTCAAGTCCTAAAATGAGACCAAAATTAATTTAACTCATACTGAAAGTGCTAAATATAAAATACTAATAAACAGGATTTCAATGCAATTTCCGTGCCGAGAGGAACTTGCTAACAGCTGTCGTAAACTATCAATCAATAAATTTTAACTAATATTATCAACCTTGTGCATTCAGGCAAACGTTATTGCCGTTATTGGCCAAATAAAAAAAAAATCAAAGTAAAGGTTTAGAACTATGTTACCCAAATTAATAGTCTTAAAAGACAAATACAAGTAAAACAATCTGTAACGTTATACATTCCGTATCTCGTCGTCCAATTACTCAGCAAATCTGAATATTATTATTCGCACATGAGTTATCGTTCAATACAATCCCCAGTGTCCAGTTTCTCAATAACCTGAATCGACCAAACACATTCAAAAAATGATATGGGACATACATTTTTATAATCCCACCACAAAACTTTATAGTCCGGAGCAGAAGAATCTGAAATACTGCGGCAAAAGTATCTGCAACATGAACTCCACATCAAATACAAACAGTGAATGGTGCCAGCGGACCCCAGAAAAAGAAACATAATTGTGACACAATTATTTTGTGTGATCGTACACTGGCGGAAATTAAAATCCATACACCCAGACGAAGTTGTAATAAATGAATA
This sequence comes from Vandiemenella viatica, assembly GCA_031002005.1. NCBI lineage: Eukaryota > Metazoa > Arthropoda > Insecta > Orthoptera > Morabidae > Vandiemenella > Vandiemenella viatica. Next base: position 154,143,742 of record CM061921.1, read on the forward strand.
AAATTTGGGCCCAAGTATCTCAACATGAAGAGTATTAAATGATTAAAAATTGAAAACTTTACATGTGAAGGTATGAGAATTATGGGGCTATTTATTATGCAAAATTTCTATGTTTTTTTTTTTTTTTTTTTTTTTTTTTTTTTTTTTTTTTTTTTTTTTTTTTTTAGTGTATTGTCCACAAGTTCTTGTTGACCAAGTATGTCAAGGCGAAGAGTGACTACCCTCTAAACCCAAATGTCTTACTGTGAGAGAGATCAGACAATTGGCGTGTTCGAAACGGGTGTCTCATAATTGGAAATCTGTAGTGCCATGTTAGTACACAGATTTTTTTCACAATGGATGAAAGAAGGTTCTAATACCCTTAGACCAGGCACAGGTCCATAAAGATGGACAACAGCACGTGAAGACCGCCATATTATGTGGATGGCTGTTGCTGGTAGACGGGTGACTGAAGGCCAAATCCAAGCAATGGTTACAAAAGCTGGGTTACACTCTCTGACCCCTATCCAATGTGTTCCATTAACCTTATTTCATTACCAGCATCGTCTAATCTGGTGTAATGCAAAACGCAAATCGACACTTAATGGCGAACATTTGTGCTTAGAGATAAGTCTCGATTCTGTCTATGCCAAAATGATAATCGACAACATGTTCGCAGGCGTAATGGAAAAAACGGCTTACCGTGCTGTGATTTCAGAACGTCACACAGGTGCAGCCACTGGTGTCTTGGTTTGGCGACAATCAGTTTCGACAGCAGGACTAAGTTTGTTGTTATTGAAAGCACAATGACAGCCCGTCACTATTTGAACGCGATGCTGCACTCTATTGTGATCCCGTTCATGTCCACCATCCAAATCGCATCTTCCAACAGGATGATGCCCGTCCTTATAATGAGGCCATCGCAACAGAAAGAAGCCTTGCAAGGGTTACGATCACAATTTGGACCGGAACGTTCCCAGATTCTTCCCCAATAGAGCATTTCTGGGATGCCAGGAGTAGATACATTAAATCACATGGTCACTCAGCACAAACTGTGCAGCAACTGATTGCACAAGACATGCAGGCGTAAAGAGACATACCCTATGAAGACATCCGAAAACTTATTGATTCACTGTCGGCATGGATCCATGTATGTATTGATGCTCAAGGTGGGCGCACTTCTTACAGACATCTGTGTCTAATCATAATAAACTTAGCCTGATCCATTTAAATTTGTTATAATTTCATCTGAGTATGATCCTGGATATATCTACAAAGTTTCCTAAAACTCCACCATTCCTTTCTGGGTGTGGGGATTTTTATTTCCGCCAGTGGGTTACCATAAACGGAGAAGCTAATAATCTTATGTTGGTGAGATACAATTTGAGTTTGGATGATACGTTGATTTAAGAAAGAAACTCAGTCTGCGTTGTGATTGTTTCATTAACGTGCGTGAAAAAATATTTACTGGTTGCGAGGAAACAGCTTGTAGCTGTTGATTACGGTATGATGCCACGTCCTAGTATTAATTGCTGACACTTCGGCGGGGCTTCAATGACGTTCGTCTAGGGAAAAACTGTACATGCTCTACTAAACAGAACTAACGGTATTCTGGAAGGTTTGCTCCGTCAGGACAATCAGGAGAGCACAGCTGTCACGTGGTTGGGTGGCTCGGTAGGGATCGCAGCGTCAGTTGTTCTCTTGGCAGCAAGGCAAGCTATGGATCATTTAGCTTTAGGCCGCTGTCTTCGTTGATATTACTATGGTTGTTAGCATCGCTAGCGCCTCTTTTAACCGTCTCGGCCACCAGTGATTTTCTTTCAAAAGAAGTGTAGCATTTTCAAAGTTGATAGCATAACGGGCCGTAGCCGGAGCGTTCAAACCTTCCAGAACAGCGTTAGTTGCACATACAACTCAGGCGATTCATAACAATGCAATCTGGATTCTTAGACTGAGAAATGAAACATTGAGGGAACTGATATTATGCTGGTAATTAATGTTAAATAATTCCTTCCAATTTACTTATTAACATTATTATAACTGATATGAGAGGATAATTGTTCTGAGAAGAACACAATAAAGCTCGTTTAATGTAGTTCAAGGCTTTATTTACTTCAATTTCAACAAATCAAATGACAGTGTATAAAAACTAATCAGCAATTAATCCTTGGCTAGTAATGGATTAAATTATCTGTTGAGCAAGAGTTACTTTGGCAAGAGTTACTTTTGCTAATCAAAGGGTGTTTGATGGTCCTGTCGTTTGTAGAGAGTGGCGTTTTCGTTTGGCGTGTATCACCGCGTAGTTGTTGTCAGCTGGGACAGCCAACGTGACGGGGAGAGCTTCCTGTCGTCGCTTGACCCCTGCTGAGGCAGGACGTAGCAACCGGTGCCAACGCCAGTAGACAGACTCCAACTTGTAGTGTCGACAGTTGATCCTTCCTCTACGCCACCACGCAGTCCTCGACAAATGTAGGAACTACTCAAAGATCGGCTCATATGTGGTAGACCACGGAAACAGGAAAACATTACATATAACTTTTCTTGGCTTACAGCTTTACGTCTCGTCTACGTCGAGGTCATGAGAGGTGGCAAAGGTGGGAAGGAATTCGCCCATGGAATTTTGAAGGAACCATTGCAGCATTTTCCTGGAGTCATTTGGGGAAACTATGGAAAACCGAAATCTTGATGGCCGGACGGGGATTCGAACCCGCCTCCTCCCGAATGCGACGCCAGTGAAAGAGTCATTTTGAAGACCATTACAATTTGGGGAATTATAGGAATATTCAGTCGTCGAGCTATTGGCAATCGGCAATCATTGACAATGCTGAGCGTGGTCGAGCATTGACCAGACAGGAATCTGCACGCTTGCAGTCAGCACCTTAGAGTGCAGTCCCCTTCATAATTGTAGTTCAGCCGAGGCGGCTTGGGCAGTACGAGCGATGAAGTAGTTTCTTTACTGTCGGGCAGTCGGCGAGAGTAGTCGAGCATACTTTGATAGCCACCTGTTAGGAGCCTGCCACCCTCCCATGCATCTCCCATCCGGGGCGACCATCTGCCTAACAATTAACTCTTACAGTTCGGGGCTTAGATAAGTTGGTGATAGTTGGAATCCACATTGCGGCACGCTATAAACTGTACTACTCCGTGTCAGAGGCCAATAAACTGGTTCAATTTCAAGTCTTGCGTTCTTCATGTAGTAAGAACTTATATCAATTTCTATCCTTCGGTCTGTGGCCGTGAAACCACAATGGTGTCAAGCATTAGCCCAAACAGTCCAATTGTCAGATTCTAGTGGAGCTGCCAGAAGAACAGAAGAGAAGCTTCGAGCAGAACTGGAATTCCCTAAGGTTAGTTCGTCAGCACACCTATTCACACACCCGCCCACTACCCTTGGCCAATCAGTCCCTGACACCAGAGCTTTACCGTCGGTGTATATAAATTTGTTACTAAAGGAATCCAAGGTGGCCATTGCGCACAAGGTTACCAAGGTCTCATCCACCTGATTAAACTTAACATCAGGTACTGTGGTTTATGCTTTGTGTACCGACGCCGGTTTTTTTTGTTTTACGCTCCCTGTCTGAAATTCCTAGAGTCGAAGAAGTTACGTGTACCGCACAATGCCCTTTAATTTGAATACTATCCCCGGGTACACTGCTACCTTTTCGCTTATCAAAGCTTGGTTACACCACAGCAGTATCCTGTGTATTAAGGGTTGAAACAGCTTGAAACTTTTTTTTAAACTCATGGCTTTACGCCTCGTCAAGGACATTAGAGACGGTATGAGACTGGGGACACGGAACGGGAAGGAATTCGGCCATGGCCTTTTTGTAGGTAGCATTCCAGCATTCGCCTGGAGTGATTTGGGGAAACCATGGAAAACCCAAATCTGGACGTCCTCCCGAATGCGAGGCAAGACCCTTAAGCGCAAATCCACCACGCTCGGTTTGAGAAAGTTGTTTTGCAGGTCATGAAGATTAAGTGCCATCATGATTAACACTTCAAAGCAATTTGATGCTTTTCTGTAAGATCCTTTCCCGCCTCTAATGACCTCGACGTAGACGATGCGTAAAGTCATAACAAAGGTTATCAGATAATTTTGTCCAAGATGTTCGGGAGTAGTTTACATCGCGATACACTGCGTGCCTAATATGGTGCTCATGAAAGCAGCTTATTAATTACTAATAATTACTAAATTCTTCGTACTCTGTGTTATAACAAGAATATTTTAGTCCAGGCTCCATATTAACCTAACCACAATCTCCGCTAATATTGCCACCACAAATCAAACCATACAGACACACCTAAATACATTAAATTCATCGCAAACTACATTTCGTGAATTAAAGACATTTTCTACATCAGGATTCCTAGTTCACCTAGCATAAGTTATTACAATTATTTTCATGGTACACCTTCAGTATGGACTGCAAATAGCGCAATAATACAATCACTGTATTATGGTGTAATCTTGACCCAGATGTTCTCCGATATAAAAGCTCTGTGCTTTAAATTCTTAATAATTTTCTTATATTTACGAGAGTAACTTAGACAAAATTCCTATTTATTGCAAAAATGCAATATAGTATCATCGTTCGTCGACGCATGTTTGAATGAAACATAAAAAAAAAGCCACAGAGAAGAAGTTTCACTTCTTGCGCGTGAACAGTGATATACAAGGCACCAGTTTTTTTTTTTATCAGGTATTGATCATTCACGTTACTTCTGTTTTTAAAGGATAACCGTAGAATGTGGTTGGCAGTTATTTGTAGCAACTTACTTCAGAATAATGACGAACAGTAATATTATCATTTTATAATAGTTATACTGAAGTAGAAACTCTAGGGGACCAATGTGCAATTTGCCCCAACCATCGTAGTTGTTCTGAAGTGGTTGCGCACCAATCTTCAGAATTGAAAGTTTATGCAACAATTTCCCACGGCAGTAAAGAAACGAGGAAACACAGGCTCTTTTCTTCCTGAAAGTATTTCGTTAGGTTTTTCCCGTTTTTTTGTGTCAGAGACAAATAACACAAAAGTGGTGAAGGCGGTTTTGTGACTATAGGTATTGTTGATGTGGTAGTCACGAGATACTCGAAAGTAACGAGTGAACCTGTATTGGCAAAGCATTCAACCACAGAATTAAGTCATTGCGGAAAATCACTCAGAACTTTCACCTCGAAATTAGCACCAAATGTTGATGACAAATTTGAACTGCATCAAGCAATCTATTCTTCATCCCTTTTATACAGATTAGCTTCAAGGAAAAAATTTAGCATGTATTTATTTGCTACGTGAAATTATGAGGTTTCTTATCAACTCTAGGTTGATTTCCTAGAACCCATATCTATTTTACTGTCATCCATAATCTCCCCTATTACCTATTACTTAATTCACTAATCCTTTTTATTTTGTGAGAATTTGCTGTAAAGTCTTTCATTTTGCCTATTATTTCAAGGAACCCTCTCATTCATAGTACATCTGAATATTTAATTTCCGTATTCTTTGTGTAACACCTCATTCAAATTGCTTTTACTTTTCGTCTCTACAACCGCCCGAGTATTCCAGAATCCAGACCATCTTGCGTCAACTGTAATTCTCCATTATAACATCATTAGTTCTCGTAGTCGACTTGAAAGCCATTTATAAGGCTCTTTGTATGTACGACAGCGTTTATGGTACAAATTGATCCCCTGTTGATCCGTATTGTAGCCTATCTTGACTTCCAATCAACAACTTGGAATTTCTGAAGTGTATTGTGCCTTGTAGCTCATAAAAAAATACGCTCACCTGAAAAGAAATTACTCCACACTAAACTAAAATTACTGTTCTCTTAAGTTCGTTAGCCTGGAAACAGAAAAGAAGAAAGAATGCTAAATTATTCAATTTATTAAGTTAGAACAAAAATTGCTTTATTCTTTTTTATATGTATATACAACGATTGGTTGGCCACACTATTATCATAGTCAGCACTACAATCAACCATTGTAACGTTCTTTTATATAAATACACTCTCTGAATCGTTTTCTGCACTGAAGCATTTTATGTCCGTTTAAATCATTTCTCGCATAATTTGTTTTACGAACAAAATGCTAGTCAAAGTTTTTTATTCCGTGTTCGTTTATGTTCTGTGGCCAAAGTCCAATAAAATCAGAGGTGCTTATATTCACCATTCTCGGGGTTGAATAATAACGGAATGTAATCCATACTTAACGAACAAACATAAATATATGATATTATGTGTTACACTAACGACAAGAGAAGAAAGAAAAGAGCCTGGTACTTTCGACAGTAAATTAATGCAGTTCCTAATACCAGATTTTTTTTTGTTGATATCATCAGTCTCTCGACTGGTTTGATGCAATCCTACATCCCTACCTATCTTGCCCTAACTGTTTCTTCTCAACATATTCCTTACAACCTACATCTTCAATTATCTGCTTCATATATTCTAATCATTGTCTTCCTACAAATTAATCAATTCCGCATGTCTTAGAATGTGACCACCAACCTGTTTTTTTCTTTCTTTAAAACTCTTCCACAAGCTTCTTATCTCACCTATCATTTCTAAAACAAGTTTATTTCTTAATTTACATGTCCACTTAATTTTCAGCATCCTTCTATAGCACCACATTTTAAATGCTTTAATTTTCCTTCTTTCTGGTAATCCTAAACTCCATGTTTCACTAACATAAAGTGCTGTGCTTCACACATAGTTTTAAAAAGTTGTTTCTGAGTTCTTTCGGCCATCAGTTGTAATTTTACTTCCTAACTAGTAGAATTCATTTACTTCTACTATCGCATCCAATCGTAGTTTTATTTTTAATCCACTATTACTACTATCATTTCTACTAAATTTCTACACTTTTGTCTTGCTTTGGTATATTTTTAGTCCAACTTCATCCTCTTGTATTTTATTCTTGATATTCAGTAACTTCTCAATATCCTCAGTCTGTTTTACTAATAGGACAATCAGCAAATCAAAGCATACTGATTTTTTCACTTGAACATTTATACCACATTCGATTTTTTTTTTTTTTTTTTTTTTTTTTTTTTTTTTTTTTTTTTTTTTTTTTTTTTTTTTTGCTACCAGATTATAAAGTACGACCCGCTTTAAGGCGCCGCCGTACACTATTGGGGAGGAACAAGCGGGACCAGGTCGGAGTCCTGTACTCAGAGTATCGGCCTGTTTGTCCCCTAGGAGAATGCTGCGTCGGTACCCAACCTCCGCCTCATAAACTTCGCAGTTCACAAACGAAGATACACAGATCATAAATAAGTTACATGAATAGCAGGCAGATGGAAATACGTGAGATTCCTCCCCCACCCCTTTCAATTACTCCAGGAACTTACAATCCCTGCTTCTATCAACCAACTGGAACATTGGTCATGTTCTTAATTACAAGCCACGACAAGAATCAAGGCTTTGCGTGATCAGATAGGGTTCATTCGCTAATCTATATATATAAAGATGAATATATGTATGTTTGTTTGTTTGTTTTTTGGTTGGTTTGTTTGTTCTTCATACAAATCCACAGTTTTCTTCCGATTTCGATGAAAGTTTGCACACTTATCTTTTGAAACAAGGAGAAAAATACTGTCTACATTTGGTAGAAAATTTTTATATATAAATAATTCATGTTGTCTTATAATTTCGAAAAATTACTGACGGCGATAAACAGACGCGTAGGATGTGTAGGTCTCTGTACTGTCTTTCCATATAGCGGTCTGGTAGCTCAGTGGTTAAAACGCATGCTTACTGCTGTTTGGATCGTGGTCTCCGGTTCAAATCTCCGTGGAGGCTAAGATTTTTAAAAATTGTTTTTGGTCGTAAGAGTCACACCTGGACCTCGGTTATTCGGATTGAATGTTAAACTGTATATATCACAAGTTTAGGAGTTCAATGCGAGGGAAATCGCAGGTAGTCTTGCAATGCTGTAGGTGTACACATTTTTACGTCATAATGATCCCTCAGGGGTTGTTCGCAGTCATTGTGTGTGTGTGATCTTCAGTAATAATACTATAAATGCGGAAGTAAGTCTCTGTATTTTTGTTACGTTTTGACGACTAAATGGCTATACCGATATTCATGGAATTTAACAAAAAAATCAGTAGGAAAGTCACAGGACATTTATTCCGGTATGATAAACAGTTGTAGTCACGAAATTTTGAGAACTTATCGAATGGTGACAGAAATATGTTGGAAACTGATTCTCTTCAAGAGAAAGGTTCGACTGTAGGATGATATAGTGATAGCTTTCCTGTCGTATTATGCCGACTCGGTGTTGTTTGGGACCAATCCTTCGTTACCAATAACTTTCTGTATTCAATTCTGGCAATGAAATTCTTAATCCACGCTTACGAAGTCGCGGGTATCAGCTAGTATTAGATAATAATATTACATTATACCAATATTACCCACCCAAGTGCAAAGAAAGAGCCTCCCCGAAGATCGCGGCGCTAATGACCCCGCCGTCGACGCGCCCTTAAACTCCAACAACAACAACAACAACAACAACAACAACAACAACCGAACATCGTTTCTAGAGTGTCCTTAATTCTAGCGATCGGGCGCACCCTGGGCAACGCTTTATGCGCCCAATCCTTCTACCACCGGACTGTTTTTCTTCAGAGACATGGGTTTCACGTGCCAAGACTGTTCTTAGCCAATGATAGAGCGATTCAATCAGCTAGTTTCTGGGAAAACACAATCTGAAACAGTCCGGACACGGAAAGTAAGTAAGTAAGTACCAATATTACCGGGACGCATATCTCCCACTGTTCCTGAAGCTGCGAAAAACTTTCCACAGGTTTGGGGTCATGTATAAAACTTAAAGTTATTAATATTTTTATGTTGTTGGCGTTCACTTATTTTTCTGCGTCCTTACTCTTTTCAGGTAGAACTCATCACAAAATCGTAGCACTATGGCTGTTTCTCCTCTACTACGCAGCTAAAATTGTCTTTCGTTAAAATAACCCGTTTGACATACTGAAATGATTAGATCGAATCATTTCATAATCGTAATACTTTCAAGAAAGAATAGTATAAATATTTGTAGCTGTGAACGCAGTGCAAGGAATTTTCGATTATAAAATCATCCAAATTTGTCATTTAAATATTTTACTCATATACCATTTTGTTCTAGAAAAGAATTCACTCGTGTTGTATAGAATTCTTTATCGCCTCGTTCTCTTTTGAGCCGTTGCTTTCTTTTCCATATTCTCCAGTTTCGTAGAAGAAATCCTGGTTTTGAAAAGATTATATATTATTATTCCTTCCCGGTACTTTGTGGCTTGGCTATTGAAATGATTGAAGTTTTCCAAATTAGGTTGGGACTATTTCCAAGATCCAATATCGTGGTTAGTAATGCAAGAAATAAGATAGTGTGTAATTACTACTAAGCACATATAGTTAAATGACGTTATAAACCATAAAGGCTCTCTTTGGATAAGTACTGGAGATGGATTTCCAGAGCCTTCCTTCCACAGTGTCTTACTTGATGATATCAGAGTGTGTGTGTAACTGGGCCTTTAACGGAAACATTTCAATTAGCGGCTATATTATGGAGTAATCCTTGCACGATTCTATGATTTCCATGTACCATAACCATGGTAAGAGACTTTTACAGGTTATTACCACTTTACCAATTGGAGCAAGTGTTGGTTAAAGAGCTGTAACATCCATCTCACCTTTCATTTTGTCCCACTTTGTGACAGGTAAAGTCTGGATTCTGTTTGCGGGTCCTAGCTGGCAGCACTCAGAATGTAACAGAATCAGTGAAGAAGTCCCAGTCTTCAAATGTTTCGGATGTGAACAGTGGTGTTACTCCTGGCGTCATGGTGTGGGGAGCCATCGGGTATGACTTCATGTCACGGCTAGCAGTGATTGATGAAAAACTGACGGCACAACGGTACGTCACGGACATTCTGAGTGCTCATGAGTTACCTCTCATGCGAGAGTATCAATGGGCCATTTTTCAACAGGACAATGCTCCGCGTGATGTTGAGATACTCCCGTGGTCAGCAAGATCACCAGATCTGACCTGATAGAACATGTGTGGGAACGGCTCGGACGCCAGCTCAGTCCCTGTGCCAGTATCCAGGATATCAAGGACCAGTTACAACATTTGTGGAACTTGCGTCAGGAGAGGATACAATGCTATATGAGACCCTTCCCAACCAAATCAGTGTTTGCAGCCAGGCCAGAGGGGGTGCAAACATCATACTAACAAGTGTGTCCATACTGCCAAGCTCTTTGTTGACTCGATTTTGTAATCACTGACATAATGTTACATACCTTCTCAACCCGTTAAGTTTCATTTCGTTTCCTCCCCTCTTTTTGGGTGCTCCATTTTTTTCAGGCAACGTATACGCTGTTCAATGTACGGCTACCATATTTATACTAAACTATGTGACATACGTCTTAATAGGCAATAACAATAAGTTCTTAAGTTTTAGTAGCTGCTAGTTTTCATAGTGGTTTGCTGCGTTAGGGAGCATCCATAAATTACGTGAGGTGTTTTTCAGGATTTTCGCACCCCCCTCGCCTTTCTGGTGAGACTTCATGAGATCTGGTCACACCCCCTCCCCTTTCTGTTGATATCTGGCCGTGAGGACCCCCCCCCCCCCCCTTCTAGAATTTTTTTTTAGGTCTCACCTTTCCAAACCCGTTTACACCCCTACTTTTCGACGAAATACCCCCCTAAAATCGACTTTTGCGTGTGTTGTAGACCTTTGTAGACCTTTGTAGACCTCACGTGTGACTTCCCTTGACCTCCCCCCTCCCCCTTGGTGAGATTTGGTGAGATTTCGCCGGGCCCCCACCCTATTTCACCTCACGTAATTAATGGACGCCCCACTATAGTCAAAATGAATGACTTCAATATCACCTAAAAGGCAGCAGAATATGTGATCAAGTAGCAAATCTGACTTACAAGGGGAGGGCACGACGTTGGGATTTTATTTTGGGATGAGACTTTTCGTAATAATTGTACCCCTTTAGGATGTTTACCACCTGCAATCGTAAGAAGCAACGCTCAATAGATTCGGAGAAAACGGCCTTTAAAAATTCAAACCCAGCTTATATACTAATGAAATTCCGATCAGGCTAGCAGCGCAACAGCCCAGTCAGTAACGAGCCTGCGTCATGCCTGGGGTTCTGGGTTCGAATCTCGATTTCGTCTATTATTTTTTTTAATTTTTTAAATTTTTATATCAACTATAACTTAAAATACTATAAAACTATAATAGTTACAATATTTTATTGTTTAAAATACACTATTACGAATGGTTATAATAATAATATTTATTCATAATTTAAAAAAATTCATTGTGTTTTTTTATTATTATTGATTTTATTTAATTTTTTACTACAAATGTGAGCTGGGATGATAATCGTCATAAAAACATTTAAAAAATATTTTTTTTAGCAACGATCACAATTAATGAAAGCGGAACAACGGTAATATCCGAAAAAAAAACTTATAACACTGTTAATAAAATAACTTAAAATTTAATTATATTTAAAGAATATTGTAACTATTATAGTTTTAAAGTATTTTAAGTTATAGGGTAGTTAATATACCTATATCAGGATTTAAAATTTGAAATTTAAATTAAATAATCAATAACAATGAATAAAAACTTATTTAATTGTAAAAACAAAAACAAAAATTAGACGAAATTGAGATTCGAACCCAGAGCGCCCAGGCATGACGCAGGCTCGCTGCTGACTGGGCTGTTTCGCTGCTGGCCTGACCGGAATTTCAGTAATATATAAGCTGGGCTTGAATTTTTAAAGGCCGTTTTCTCCGAATCTATTGAGCGTTGCGTATTACGATTGCAGAAGGTAAACATCCTAAAGGGGTACAATTATTACGCAAAGCCTCATCCCAAAATAAAATCCCAACGTCGTGCCCTCCACTTGTTAGTAACCAAATGAAAATCATCTGCTAAAAGGCCCGAGTTAATTTTTGCCATTATTTAAAATGAAAGACTGATAATTATACTACATCTGATCTTACTGTCTGTCTATAAATTTAAAACTTAGCTGAGTGTGGTAAACATTTTTGATAACGTTTCGAAGGAAGGAAGATGTCGATATGTGTTCCGACAGGACATCGCCCGTGGCTTCCGCGTGGTGATTTCTTTTTCGTGTTCGTGAACGGATCACTACGTGGAGTGCATCATGTCGGCTGGGATTACGCAAGCGTCGCATTCTGGTCCTAGAAGTCGGGCCAGGTCCGGCGATTTCGCTGGCCCGGGTGAAACTGCCCAAACACAGGTCTGGATACGTGCCAAACAATTGATTCTCTTCCTACTTCGACAGCCCAGCGCTCTTCCTGCAATGTCCACTTTGAAAAAAACAAACAGACCTCAAGTGACATTTTAATAAAAGGGTTTAATTTTATTGTCCCTGTGCGTTAGAATAGCCAATTATTTTACTCATAGACGATTTTCTGATTTTGCCTTACAAATTTTCTGAAAGCGATGTCATTGCCAATAACGTAGATATTCGGGCATGAATGAACCTAAAGAACGTGTGGAAGAACAAGAATCTGACTTTTTTTTTTTTTTAAAAAAAAGGATAAAAACGAAAAGGAATTTGGGCGAGAGCTAACGTGCAGTGCTGGCATTTGGAAGTCCCATGACCGATTTACTTCCAGTTTCTCGTCAGCAACTGATGTCCGACTGATGTCCCGGTTTCCGATAAGCCATGAGGACCCAGTTTGGAAAATAATGATAGTCAACTTATTTTCAGCATTCGTAAAAAATACAAACCTACGTTTGAAGTAAAAAAGATAAAATGCGAAGAAAACAATGCAAATGAATGCTGAAACCTACTTATGCCTAGCATTGAGAGCCAGATTCTACAGTTACAGGATTTAAATTTGCTACCAAAAACAGATCCGGTTTTATACTTACTTACAATAAGTGTTAATAAAACAAGAGAACAAAGTAACATAAGTTTACTTAATTTCCGATTAAGTATGGACCTGTAAACTTTAAATAACTCAATCAGGAATCGAATAAAGATTGTACGAGAAAATTAAAAGTATTAATTTACGGGAACTTATAGTCAAGAAAGAAGGTCTATGCAATGATAAGGAACTAAAGCAATAAAAAATGAACTTAAAACATTTGTTTCTTTCGCTTTAATTTATGCATTTTTGTATCTAAATATTTCATTGCATGATAAATGTCATTTCGAACTATACTCAGTCAAGTGATTCCTTACAGGTACGAGGGAAATTCCAGCAAGAAAAATAATTCTCTCTCTTTAGCCACTTAATAATCTCTCTTGTTTGTACTTTGCACATGAGAAAATTAAGTCATTAATGAAACCTGTCTCTCAGCTGTTGCAATTACTGTAATCCACGAGTCTCCCGTTTACTCGGTTCGAACGTTTTGGGAAAATACTGCAATCTCTAACTTGGAAGAAGAGAATAAGAACAGGTGTTGAATCAAGTTTGGATGTAAATCTGAAACTGGCTGAAACAATATCACTGCTCCTTGTTTCGGATCGAACTTTCAGTTTTATTGAATAATTATTGTCGTGGTATAGCAGACGAATGTAATTCCTTGACCTACCTTCTCCTATTGTTAACGGTTGTTCTTTTTCTTCAATGGAATCGTTTAAGTAGCCTTTCATCCACACTTCTTTTTCAGAGTAACATTCATAACCTCCCGCACAGAATCCGCGATTTTCTTACTGACAACTAAGTCTGGCAATGCCCCGAGAATAGAAAATTTTGTGTTGAGAAATACTCGTTTGTCTTTAGGTTTGCCCAACCTTTCTCGGTAAATATTGATGTCGCTGATGGAAGCTAGAACTTTTCTTGATGTTCTGTTATGGTACAGAAAAATGTACTTCTTTCGAGACGTTACATTAGAAACAACTGCGTAGATACAGTTTTCGTATAGACCTGTCGTATATGAAAGAGTGAGATTTCACTGATATACACTGAAGAGCCAAAGAAACTAATATCGTGTAGGACCCCCGCGAGCACGCTGAAGTGCCGCAACATGACGTGGCATGGACTCGACTAATGTCTGAAGTAGTGTTGGATGGAATTGACACTATGCATCATGCAGGGCTGTCTCTAAATCCATAAGAGTACGAAGGGATGGAGATCTCTCCTGAACGCTAATTTGCAAGGCATCCCAGATATGCTCAAAAATGTCTTATATGTCTGGGGAGTTTGGTGGCCAGCGGAGGTGTTTACACACAGAAGAGTATTCTTGGCGCCACTCTGTAGCAATTCTGGACGTGTGGGGTTTTGCATTGTCCTGCTGGAATTGCCTAAGTCCGTCGGAATGCGCAATGGACATGAATGGACGCAGGTGATCGGCTAGGATGCGTACGTACGTGTCACCTGTCAGAGTCGCACCTAGACGTATCAGGGGTCCCATGTCACTCCAACTGCACGTGCCCCTAAATGAAAGGATAACGCCAATGCAACTGTTTAATTTGTTTATTGCTGCGTCGTACGCGTTTCAGCTCTCATCGAGGCATCATCAGCGACAAATTATTTAGATTGGTTTTTTATGTTATGCATCTGCGAATCTCCGTTTTATTCCCAAAGAATGTTCTGCTTGCATCATAATATTTACAATTTTGCAAAACTGGTAATTTCTCCGTCAACCGAGTGACGAGCAGTTACCAGTATTGCAAAATAGTAAATATTACGTTGCAAACAGAACATTCTTTGGGTAATAAAACGGAGATTCTCAGTTGCATACCATAAATAACCAATCTAAATAATTCGTCGCTGACGATGCCTGGATGAGAGGTGAAACGCGTACGACGCAGCAATAAACAAACTAATCAGTTGTATTGGCGTTATCCTTTCAATTAGTAATCAACTAAGCAACTGCGGAAAAATGGCCTGCAACAACATTGCATTGATAATAACCTACATTACGAAATGAAGTCTTCACGGGTGTATCGCCGGATAGAGTTTTGAAAACTCGATATTTAGACGTCGACCCGTGAAGACTTCATTTCAACCATACGCTGGGAAAGTCTCCGTTCTTACAACCTACATTACCTTTCATGCATAACGAGCTTATATCACTTCTTGATCTGTCTTTAACCTGTCACGGAATAAATTAGTAAGGAAGCAGAAAATATTTCAATTTACTGTTAGTATTTTGGGTTTAGTTTTTACATTATCTGAGGAGAAACTGAAAAGATTTTTTTTCCCTACTCTGTTTAATATAGAATGGCTTGCCTCCTTTCAGGATGTTGAATTTGCCATGTGGGGATTACTGTTGATAGACAATGGGCAGCGAATATATTGTGCTGGCAGTATAAGTATACCTGCATTCTTATATGCATTATGTAATTGGATTTAATCAACGCATAACTTTTAGTTCACGTTTCTCTGCCGTAAAAAAATAGTGCAGAATTTCCCGAGGAGGTACCGTAGCAAAGAATGGGTATAGCTAAAATATTCGAGCATAATTTTTCCTTGTTTAGATTTTTGTGCATTCTTGCGTGCGAGAATAATTCAGGACCAGGTTTTGAGAAAGTCTTGAATTTTCTAATTTTACTTTAACATTGTATACTCACATACTTCCTAGTGTTCAACGTAAACATAAGCATTGATTTATTTTTCAGTCATATAAAACTATTCAGTTACATTTTGCTTCATTCCTCCTGTTAAATTGAAATATCTACATCTACATCTACATATATACTCTGCAATTCACAAAATTGTGGGTGGCAGAGGGTGCTCAGCACCAAAGCTAATCTCTTTGCTGTGCATTCCAATCCCTAATGGTACGAGGGATATTGTACCTTTTACATTAATGGCATTAAATCGACGGTTCATTGCTTTCTCAGCATCGTTTCCTATGTTTTAGAGACGTTTTACTGGTGGTTCTTAATGCTCTTGATGTTAAACAATTTTTAAGTTTACATACATTTATATTCTTTCTGAACATACACTTTTATGTTTTCAAGATTTGGTTTAATCTAGACTATAGAATCACCTTCAGGGTAATATCAAGATGGGGATACCGCTGCGGCCTCGCGTAGTAAACACACAGATCACGTGGTATATATGACATCATTGTGAGTATGGTCCAGGCTGCATTACAACATAAACTCAAATCATGATTGTCGAAATCTTATTTTATAAATATGCGTTTCGGTCGTAATGCAGCCTGGACCAAAGTGAAACGTAAACATAACGCGCGATATTGCAGATATCCAATTTTCAGATGATAATCTATAGCTGTTACTGTGTTGATACGTGCAGACTGAATACGTCACAATGATGTCATATATACCACGCGATATGTGTGTTTACTATACGAGGCCGCAGCGGTATCCCCATCTTGTTATTACCCCACCTTCAAGCCGAAAATTGTCTAATTTGTCCAGAAAAATATTACGATAAAGGAAGCTAGAGATCCTAGCTGGGCCGTTGAAACTTTATTGGCTTACTACTTGTAATAAAACGTCAACAATAGCAAAAATGGCCCAATCTGTCGAAACCCGCGGCTTAAAATCAGAATTAACTTAATGAATGTTTTATTATATTAGATGTGGCTGAGCGGTTTAAATATTTTTTATTTTCCAGTATTCTAGAGAACGCTGGTAGAAGTGATACTGGGCTATAGTTTTTAGTTTGTGTATTTTTTTTTAAAAACAAACAAGAAACTGGAGTATTGCCAACTTAAATCATGAAATATTCTTCCTTCATTTACAAATTCACAAATACACAAAACACCAGTAAGCTGATAACTCTTGTAATGGTAGAAATAAATTAATCGAGAATTTCAGCGATATTTATGTTTTGTAATGGTTGGTGCGATGTAGAGGTATGGTAAGCAATTATCTTGTGATAGATATTGGAGTAATGTTGAGGCATCCACTTAAGCTCTGGTGGTTTGTTTTTAACTTTTCAGGAATTTCTGAGAAACATCTCTTAAAAGCCAAAGTTATACACTGTCTCGTTTACGAGTGTATCGTTAACAGTTAAGTCTAACGGTTTACGGTCAGAAGAAAACATACTGGATGTCATTCCAGTAATAAACGAGCCAGTTATTACACTTAATCCCCCAGTTTATGTTGCAGCGTTTAGCCTCTTTAAGTACTTTTTTTTTAGAAGTTTAAGTCTTGTAAAATGTTTGAAAGCTTCAGTCTCTTTCTGTTGCTTAAACATAATAATACATTTTATCGCTCAATATCCTTCATAAGCCAGTTTTTTTAACTTCAGTATTTTATTACTAACTGGAATCAGTCTTTGCTGTAACTAAATGTATTTACCTTTTACATCCGTGTCATTTTGATTCACTTTCATAATTTCGCAAATAATTGTTGATAGTTCTGTTTTTACCAGCTGTTGTTAATCCATCATATATATATAGTAATTAGGTGACTATTGTGGTCTGGAAATACATAAGCTATGTATAGTTCTCCGATACTTATATTAATACATTAAAATGTCATCAATAATGGTACTTTCATCTTTCTGTATCCTAAAGGAAGGATGAAAGATGAATGAAAACCGAAGGCTGTAACCATTTTTAAGAGATAATATGGAATATTCTAAAGGTAAATGGTTGTTGATTACACTCTGGAGGAAAAATTATATTTTATTTCGTGACAGATGTAAGATATCTTCCGTATGATTAAATCGTGGATTGAAATTTCCAGCGGAGGTATTATGTTGAAAAGTAAGCAAAAAGTATAGAAAAATTTAAAAGGCAGGGTTTCCAAAAACGTTGTTACCTAATTCCCACTGCAAGCTTAACATTAAATTCCTGTTATAAAACAAGGTATGTCGATTTTTTAAAGTATTTTTACTGTGTGTTATGACATTCCGCATTTCCTTCTTTCTGATACACAAAAATGGGATGTTAAGAACTTAACTATAAAACATTAGGTTCATGAGATATCGGAGAACGTTGCAATGTATATCAGTAACTTGCTAAGGAAGTGGTGTTATTTTAATACAATTGAGATGGGATATAGGTCTCGCTGGTAATTTTCCTTAACATCTACTTCTGCATTATGCGTAACATTTACTTTAAGTCCTTTCATTGTTTGAACTGCTCCACGGTTTTATTCAAGGTTAGAAACTCATTACTGGATATAGGGTAGCTTCATGTTATTGTAGGTCAGAAATAAGAATTGGTGGAGCAACAGTTTATGTAAGAGTTAATACTGAGACAAAATCTTTAGATTTGAGTAAATACTGCACGTAACAAGACTCCGATTGTTGCGTAATACAGTTAGAACTGGATGACAACTATTTTGTAGTGCTCACAGTTTATAGAGCTCCAACTGTAAACTTCAATATATTTTAATATATTTTATAATAAACGTGAAAATGTTCTAATAAATATGTCACGAACTGACAGAGAAATTATCCTCTGTCGTGACTTCAACATAAATTTTGCTGTAGAATATTATCAGTCAGATTATCTTCTAGGAATGCTTACATCATTCAATCTCTATCAAGGTAAGAATTTCCCAACTAGAAAACCAAATGAGAGAAGCACCATTATTGATTACATTTTTATAGAGGAAAATAAATTAGAAAAATGTGCAACATACCCAATGAAAAATCGTTTGTCTCACCACAACGCTCAAATGTATACACTAGGAAATGAAAATATCAACGTTAGGCCATTAAAGAGCAATTCAATAAAAACATTAAACAATGAACTTTTTATTGAGGACAGGAACACTGTTTCTAAAATAACAGGGGTAAACAATGAATTCAATTATTTTCAACAGAGGTTTTAGGAAATTTATGAGAGATTCCTCTCTACTAGACTAGTTCCAATTGGTCAAAAACGAGTAAACAAGAACTGGATAACAGTAGGTATAAAAAAATCTTGCAGGTATAAAACAGAACTGTATCTATAAGCTAGGAAGGCTGATAATGTGCTTCTGAAATAGCATTACAGAACTTACTGTAGCATTTTAACTAAAGAACTTAGAAAAACTTTTTTTTCTTATAGCTTTACGCCTCGTCGACGTCGAGGTCATTAGAGGCGGAATGGGACTAAGGACAAGGAACTGGAAGGAATTCGGCCATGGCGTTTTGAAGGAAGCATTCCGGCATTCGCCTGGAGTGATGTGGGGAAACCATGGAAAACCCGGACTGGTATTCGAACCCGCGTCCTCCCGAATGCGTTAACCGCTCACCTACTACGCTCGGTAAGAAAGAAACCATGCATTTGGCTGCAAACAGTGACATTAGAGGTTCAGAAAATAAGATAAAAAAATGGTCAGAACATTATTAAAAGAGAAACCACTGTATAATCCCCAGAATATAAACCTAAAACTTTAAGCATTAATAGCAAACTTGTAAATGAGCCCTCTACCGTAGCACATGCTTTGAATAACTACTTCCTAACAGTTGATGAAAACATAAAATGAAGTTTTTTGGTAAAACGGATGCTGTAGCAATAGATTCTTGTCACCAAAAACATCATCTGTGTCTATTTCCTACCAATCAAAATGAAATAAAAATCTATTAAATCCCTCAAATATAAAACGTCATTTGTTTACGAGGAGGTTTCCTCCCAAATACTGAAAAATGCAGCACCAGCATCAGCAGAGTTATCAGTCATATTTGTAATAGTTCTTTTGAATAAGGAATCTTTCCCTACTCACTCAAGAAGTCAATAATCAAACCGCTTTATAAGAAGGGTGATACCTCAAAGACTGAGAACTATATACCCTTATCACTTCTATCAGCATATTCAAATATCTTCTAGAAAGCAATGTATGTATATCTACCTAACAATGACTTACTCCGTTAAAGGCAGTTTGGTTTTAGGCAAGGTGTTTCGACAGAGTCAGCCATTTTTACTTTTATAGACAACATATTGGAAGCAATGCATCAAAAATTAAATTCTCTAGGAATATCCTGTGATCTGGATGAGGCCTATGATTGTGTTTCTAATGGTAAATTAGGACGCTATAGAGTTAGTGGGCGGCCAGGACTTTGGTTTTAATTGTACCTGAAAAATAGAAAGCAATTTATATCCTCGAAAGCTGTTAATACAATGGAGGTTATAAACTCAGAATGGGGAATAGATGAATGTAGTGCACCTCAGGGTTCAATTCTTGGCCTTCTTCTGTTCTTAATTTACATCAATGGTCTCCAAAGCGAATTAGGTCATAGTGAATACATGGTGCTTTTTGCAGATTATCTTAGCATATCGTTGAAACACCCATTAGTACAAAACATTGAAAACACAGCAAATGATGATCTAAAGAATATTAATAAATGGTTTAGTGCTAATAAATTAACGCCTAATATGGAAAATACTCAGTTACTTCAATGTCTTACCAAAAAAAGCAAAGTAGAGCTATAAAGTAATATCTGCAGGAACAACAATGAATGGAAGCACTTTCAGAAAATTCCTGGGAGTATATACAGTATAGATAAAAAATTTAACTGGATGCAACATGTTCAAAAACTTTTTTAAAAAAACTGAATTCTGCAACATTTTCATTTTCATTGAGGATACTAGCTGGAATAGCTAATATAGAAACAAGGAAGCTGATATGTTTTGCATATTTTCAATTCTTGCTCACTTATGGCATCTCATTCTGGGGAAACTCTTCGCAAGCATAGAAGGTATTTAAATCACAAAAACGAGCTCTAAGAATTATTTGTAGAGCCAGCTCACAGACGCTGTGCGTAAATCAGTTTAGAAATCTAGGAGTACTTACAACGCCACCACAATATATTTCGTAATATATTTCCTGAACACTTCAATCTTAATGTTGATATACATAGCTATAATACTAGGAATAAATATAACATTCGCAGAAATTACAACTCATTGTCAATTGTATAGAAACGGATAATATTAGCTGGAGTTTATTTTTGGATGTCCTAACACAAAAAATAAAATGTTTCTTTAAATACGAGCAGATAAAGTTTTTGCTTCAGAACCCAGTTTGTGAAAAAATTTCCTTCTTAGAATTTGATAGCAAAGAATGACTGGGAAAATATAGTTGGTGTATAGAACGGTAATAACAAAAATAGTGTATGGCTTTTCTTTGTGTCGAAACATTTTAAAAATGCAGCAATTTCACTATCTGGAAAATTGCACACATATATAGTAAATAACATGGTCCAATACGTGTCTGGAGATTACAAAGGAAATTTATTATACTAATGGGTTTTTAAGTAACTAACCGGTAATATTGTAGGTAGTATTGTTTGTTAATAAGTCTAGTATTGCTCCACCTTCCATAGATTGTTCTCACATGGGAACAAAGTGAACATATCTAATCTAATAAAACTGAGAAGTGGAAATTAATTTTTGAGATGTGATAGATATACACTTACGCACGCTAACTTCATTAGAATCCAATGAGAGAAATCTTTAAACTACAGTTTGATCTGTTGCATTAATGCCTCGAGGCCTGGAAAATAAAGTACAGGGTGTTTCAAAAATGACTTTACAACTTTGAAAATTCATATAAATATTATGAAACAAGGTACAGAGCTGGTTTTAGTGTTGTTTTAAAGGAAAACACTTCAAGTATTGACTCGCGTAGTCCGCTAGTGCCTAATCGCGCCGCACAAGCGTTAGCGGCAGTTACGTTAAAGATGGCTGCCTTCACTGGACCCGAGCGTGCTAGCTGTGTGTTTTGGTTTGAAGAATCGAAGTCTGCGACAACAGTTCAGCGTAATTTTCGTACCAAGTACGCTAAAGATCCTCCTAGTTGGCCTACAATTTATGAATGGCATAGATGTTTTGTAGAAACAGGGTGCTCAGTAAAACATAAAAAATCCTCAGGTCATCCAAGCACATCTGACGAGGTCGTCGAGCAAGTGAGAAAAAGTTTTGTCAACAGCCCTACGAAATCGACCCGGCGTGCATCTCGTGAGCTGCAAGTCCACATACGACGGTTTGGCGTGTGTTGAGAAAACGTTTGCATTTGAAACCATACCGATATTCGCTTTTACAAGCAATTAAAGACACTGATAAGATTGCACGTAGGAACTTCTGTGTTGACATGTTAAATCGAGTGGATGATGATGAACATTTCTTGGACAACATAATCTTTTCTGACGAGTCAACTTTTCACTTAAGTGGCAGGGTTAACACACATAACTGTAGGATTTGGGGCAGTGAAAATCCACATGAATCATTGAAACATGTTCGTGATAGCCCTAAAGTGAACGTTTTTTGTGCGTTGAGCAAGAGGAAAATGTACGGCCGCTTTTTTTCCAAGAGAGAACCATCAACGGGATAGTGTACCTTGATATGTTGCAACAATTTTTGATACCACAGATCGATGAGGATAACCGAGAACGAAATGTTTTCTTTATGCTAGATGGCGCACCACCACACTATCTGACTGACGTCCGGGATTTTCTCAATGACCGCTTTCCAGGTCAATGGATTGGCCGTGATGCGCAAATTGTATAGCCCCCCCGTTCCCCAGACCTGACACCGCTAGATTTTTTCTTCTGAGGTTTCATAAAAGATATGGTGTACCGTACGTACCTCCGTTGC
>CM061921.1:154167225-154357311 GCA_031002005.1 Vandiemenella viatica
ATTGCGCTTCTCTTGTGTTTGTTTTTTGTTTGTCTTCCCAGCGGCCTTCATCTGTGGTAAGTGTTGGGTCATATTTCCCTATCCTTCCTTAGTTTTATTGCTTTTTCCTGCTCATTGTTAATATATATATATATGCACATTCGGGAGGATGCCAGTTCGAATCCCTGGCAGGGCATCCAGGATTGGGTTTTCTATGGTTTCCCCAAATTACTCCAGGCAAAGGCCATGGCTGAATTCCTTCCTGTTCCTTGTCCCCAGTCCTTTCCCACCTCTAATCACCTCAACGTCGATGAGGTGTAAAGCCAGCCATATGGGGGGAAAAAGTATATAAGTGTAGCAGAGATGCATGGGGATTCATTCTAGTCGGGATACATGGGGAAATTCGTTGACATAAGTGATTTTGTCAAAGGTAGTATTCTTATGACCTAGTACTTCGGAATGAACATCTCAGAAAAGGCAAAGCTGTTTGCTTGAGGAACATGGCAGTGAACTGATGATGATGTCTTGGCCACCAAATTTGCCTGATCTTAACCTGATGCAACATAACACTTCTGGGATTCTATCGGTCACCAGCTCATCCCCCGATAACCAACGGACAGTAATTTTAGGGTACTGTGTGACCTATGCACGGCCATCTGGTTCCAGATACCTCCAGAAACCTACCTAGGTTTTGTTGAATCCCATTGCTGTTATGTTGTGTTCCTAAGGTGGTCCAATATGGAACTGAGCAGATGGTCATAATGTCGTGGCTCATCAATGTGTATATAGTATATTTAAGTATGTTTTGAATTCACAGCTCTGCCTAAAGTCTAATATTGTTGTTTTTAGATAAGAACAATTAATCTCATTGGTAAAGGTCTTAGAGATTTTGATAGCTATGAGTAGAATGTAACGTCGAGTGGCAGGATGAACTGAGACCATATATCAGCATTAGAAGAGATAGCAGTTAAAATTTGTTTATCTGCATAACTTATAGGCAGATAAACACAATTACATTCAAGACAGTAACATTTTCTCCAGGGTTTTTATTTGACAAGAATTCAGAGTAGTGTAGATCTCCTCAGCAGATGGAGGATGTTGAGTTATTGGGGTATAACTGGTAAATTCATTTCGGCAGTCAGTTGAAGGGCTTCTTGGTGCAGCTTTTCTTTACTGTATGATGATTATAATGATGGCATAAGATTAAGCTTTACTTGATTTACTGGTGTGGGGATAATGGTTTCAAGGATGGTGAGTGGGTCGAAATTAGATATGTGAAAATCCTGAGAGAAAAGATTGGGACGATTTGATGGATTAGCCTGATTGTTGGAAGGCTGGACCCTGTATTACACTGCCCACTCACTGTTATTGTTGATAGCAAAGTAGCATTGCTATTTGGAACGGATATATATTTTGTTCCTGTTATGGTACAACAATTTCTGTACTGCTGACAATGGTTATATTTATTACATTTAAATTGGTATCGAGTTTATAACTTGGTGTATACCAGCTGGTTTTAAGACTGATGTTGTACGTTGGTCTATAGTGTTCACTCAGTTGATTTATACCTGTAAGCTAAACATCAGCTGCATTGATTGTGCTGCACAATGCTGTGCTGCATTGAAGTCACTCCAGGATATGAAAATTAGTTATAGCTCCAAAAATTTGAATATGTTGCAATTCTCGTTAAGGCAGATGGAAACTTTTGTTGGTAGAATGTCTCATCCATGACATAAACAGCACTGGGTCCCTAGTCATAACTTGCTTTGTATTTCTGCAGTTAATCTATAAAGATCATGTCACAAGAATACCTAATAATGGCCATAACCTTTGCTGCCGAAGTAACAGTATTCAACTTGTTTGGTGCCTGGAACCAAATATTTTGTTTCTTTGACTCAGGTTGATAGTGAATCGTCGTTGCTAAATGATCAAAAGCTCCTTTGAATTCTATTAAAACAGCCTCAAAATTTTATACCATCTTCACGTTCATTTATGTGCACTTTCAATCCAGTGAGAACAATCTCAATACCTGATTTGCAGATTGTTTCCTGAACTGTTAATGTTCATCATATTCTTCCTTTTGTGTTGATGGCATTATCAGATATAGTAGTTTTTCTGCCAATGTATACATTTATTTCGTGTTGTGTTCATGACACCAAGTTTCGAACTTGCTGCAGTAACATGTGGTGTCCAGTTGTTCTCCGAGGTATCCCTGTGAAGTGAGAGTGTCTTTGCAGCAGCAGACTCCAATTCAAAGTCTGTTCAGTGACTTCCATTTGGTCATTGTTTGTCAGACCCAGTCGGTATTTTGGCTTGATCCAGCCGAAGTTGTGTAGCACTCTTCTCCCAGGCCAATGTTCTTTCACTGCTTAGTGTTCCTTTTAGTGGCATTGAGGTCCTTAAGAAGCTCAATCGCAACTTCACTCTCAATGGTGCAGATGCGTAACCATGTAGATGGTGTCACGTGTCTTCTTCCACTCTTAAGTCTTGCTGTTTTGGTAGCAATTTCCCGGCATATGTCTCCAGGGGCAATGCCAGCTAATATCTCCACCTTTGCCACAGGCAATGCTCTGAAGCATTTTATGATAAGTGAGCATGTTTTGTGGAGCATAATATCCACTGTCTTAGCATGACACGATTTTTGCCGCACAGAACAGGTGCTCTCTGCTTCTGAATAGCAAAATGCTAAGGCAGAGGTGTGGATGACACTTGGGTCAGCTCCCCAGTTTGCTCCAGTCAATTTCCTTAAGATCTTGATGCGTGGTGATATATTCATCTTGACGTGGTGGCAATGGCTTTTAAAAGTGAGACTTCTGTCAAGACCTATGGTGAGGTATTTTGAATTATCACTGTGCTGTAGAATTGTTTCATTCCAGGTTACATTGAACTTTCACATAGTGCACTTATTATGCAACTCAAACATGCAGACTTCAGTTTTATTTGGGTTTGACCTAAGATCATTCTGCTTGTAGCAAAAATTCCAAGAGTTTCAAGAACTGTCATAATTCTAACCTCGATGACTTCAAAAGTTCATGGTGAGCAGCTACGGCAAGACCATCAGCATAAATAAAGGACTGACAATGGTGGTCCATGGGTTGATCATTGGTGTAGATATTAAATAGAGCTGGGGCGAGAACACTACCCTGAGGAAGGTCATTCTTTATTTTATGGAAACGTTCATATAAAGTAATGTGCAATCCTCCAAGAGTTAGCAGCATAAAAAGAATTAAACCGGCACTAGTGTCTCCATCATTCAGACTTTGTATGAAGTCAATGAACTGAACTCAAATTGTTATAACATGTTTATTCATTCTTCTTATTTTACCTTCAGATGTTAGGCATAGTTTTGGTGAGCTGAATTTGTACAAATTTATTGTAACATCTCATTAGCGAATTTTCACAATTTTATAATGATGCATATTTGTGTGGACCACAGAATGTGACAGTTAGAGGCTTCTTCGATGTTTGAAAAGTGAGGTCATATAAATTCTTGTTGAAATGTGTAATTACTTATTTAGACTGTGGTTAATTACTACTCTGCTTTCGCACCTTTTGAGTTACCTGTAAACATGCTATATTACATCTTTTTATTTTTCATGTTCAGCATTTAAATCTGTGTTGAGCTATGTTCAATATTTGTAAAAGAGTTGTCTAGGGTTTGAAACTGTGCACTTAACTAAAGGATAATTCTTATAAAAATCTGCATTTATTGAACCATTAATACTAAATATTCCGATTTTAGCCACATTTTCACAGTGCTTGAACCTGATTTTGTATCCAGCAGCTGTTGTGCTTAAGTTTATTCATCAGGTTCTTTTCACACATGTGATGGTACAGCCTTTATCTACATTCTAGTCAGAGACGTACTCTGTTTTAGCACTATGTACAATTTTTTATCAATATTCTCAAACATGTTGGTGTGTTTGGCCTAATGCCCTTAGTTGCTATGATAACTGTTTTTTGTTATTGATGTTCTGTCTTGAAACTAAAAAAAAATGCTTTTTATGGCAAACATGTTTCATATTTATTTAAGACATCTTTAGTGTCAGTTTTAGATTATGTATCAGTACATGCAGGTTCATAGTTCCATACGAGTTACATGTCTTACATCATCACTTCTCTCAAATGCTTTCATAGAACGCATTTGTGAGATTATGACAACATGAACATTATATAAACAACAAACCGTTAATATACAGTTTGTGTTGGCATGATTTCAGAAATGCATACTATGATAGCATTTGAGATAAGTGGTGGTGTAAGACATGTATAGCACAATGAACTTGCATGTACTGATAAATAATCTAAAACCAACACTGAAGGTGTCTTTAATAAAGATGAAACACGTTTGCTATTAAAAGCATTTTGTTTAGTTGCAAGACAGAAGACCAATAAGAAAAACAGTTTCTCAAGCATATTTACTTAGGATCAGGTTGTCATATCTTTTTATCAAACACATGCAGGATTTTTAAAATAATTGTATATCTTAATTTCTTATGATCTGTTTAAACAAAAGGTTGTTTAAAAATAATATGGCATGATTTATTCATTAGAAACTAATAATTAGTCAACAAATAATGGCTTCGGAAACGTATTCATATAATCTCTTGTCTTACCATTTCCATTAGTTCCTTGTAAATAGCCATTGCGCAGTATGGTATAGTATGTTCTCATCACACTTCGTCTGTCACAAAGGCTACACTTCATCTGTTAATTCCTTGTAAAGACATAACTCTCATACAACAAGGCCCCTCCTCTCCAGACATTACTTTGTGTTCCTGCTGAGTGCTGTTCGATGTTAAACTGCCACAGAAAGTGTCCTAAAAATATAAATGAAAGGGTTGTTGCTGTAAATTTGTGGAGGCTACTTCAGAGAAAAAATAACAAGATTGTAACTATGCTCTCTGTTCCCAACACAACGTCCTTTTTGAACAGATCTTGTACGTTTGTGAAGATGATACAAGTTGAATATTGATATTAGAATTTCTTTTTATTAGTAATGTGTGGGAATAATAATGCACAGTAGAACACCAGTAATCCAAATGTCAATTATCTGAACAGGTTTGTAATTATTTTTTAACAAAGTCTGCAATATTTTGCAGACATAAGGTTTGTTTCTATTTACAATACAGCACACCTATATGTTCAGGAATTCCATTAACAAAGAATAAGGTACAATCAATTCAATCCTTACACCTTGCGCTTGTTAATGTATTATTGTCACAATATCCTCATGACTAACTTGAAACTTGTTTTGATGCTGTATTATAACTGCTGTGTGACAGCAATTCTTTCAGTGTGCCGGTAGTTTTGAATTTCATAGAAATCTGAAATCCGCAGTGTTCATCCTCCACATTTGTTATTGAACTGAAAGTTTTCAACAACAATGTTTTTTAAAACAAAACAATTAAAGCAGATGTAATTTTGTTTCGCTGTGTTTCAAAACAACATTATATGCCTACAGTGTATTGTGTTAATGTTCTAAAAGGCAGCAGAAGTGTTTGACAATTGAAACTAAGCTTGTGATTTTTGATAGAATTTTATGAGGAGAAAGTGGGTCAGTTTTAGCTAAAATTTATGATATTGAAAGTGCAACCATCTCCGACATTATAAAGAAGGAAAGCATATAGAATTTTGCCTCAAAAGTAGATTCATGTGATGGTTCAAAAAAAAACTGGACTGCTAATGATGCTCAATTTGAAGATGCCATTTACTTGTGGTTCACACAGAAACATAGCTCAGGAGAATCAATATCTTGAACTTTGCTGTGTGAAAAAGCACTGGATTATAACAGAAAATTTGAGGGCTCTTCTGACTTCAAAGCCAGGTTGGCTCAAAAATTTCAAATCATGTCACGAAACCAGAGAACTTCAAATTAAAGGAGAAATTTTATGCAGTGTTCGTAGTGCAGCAAAGTCATTTAAAGAAGAATTTTTAGAGTTTATGTAAAGTAAAGGATATTTTAGAGAAGAAATCTACAATGATAAGACTGCAATAAACTTGAAAGCAATGCCTAGAAAATCTCTTGCATTTAGATTTTACAACAGCTCCAGGTTTCAAAGTGAGTGAGGAGAGTTTGTGCTATGATTTGTGCTAATGCTAGTAGGGCTTACGCACTGCCATTGATAATCAGAGGAAAGGTAAGAAACTGAGGTGTTTCAAAAATGTTGCCTACCTCCATGTGTGTTACAGAGCACAGAAAAGTGCATGGATGAATGACAAAATTTTTATCGATTGGTTTACTAATGATTTCATTTCTAATGTCAAAAGGTATCATAAAGATAGAGGCAAGGTGTTACTTATTCTGGATAATGTTCCATCACATCCTTCTGTCAAAAAAACTAAACAAGATAGATGACAATTTCAAAGTGATGTTCCTTCCACTGAACGTGATGGCAATTCTTCAACCAATAGACCAGGGAGTCATAGAAAAAATGAGTCTACAAAAGAAACAAGTGTTACTTCATTTGCATTTCAAAGAAGGCAATGAAGAAAGTGTCCTGGAAGTCTGTTACTTAACAAACTTTAATGAATGCATGGAATCAACTGTGGCCTATTGCAGTAGAAACTGAAGATGTGCTGCACTCTGCTGAAAAAAATTAATACCAAACATTGGATGAGGTGATTGAGTTATTTTTGAAAATTCCTGGGTTTGAAGGCTGTGATAGAGATGATTCAAGAGCATGGCAAAAAAAGTGTTTGTGATGCATTTGGATTTTCGATTTTGGATGACGCTACAACTGTGAATTCTATTAGAGTGACTTGTGCTCCTCAAAATGTCACCTATGAAGATGATGTCAACATTAGACCAATGGATGCTACAACATTCACGCCACTAGAGACTGCAATGGCATGGTATGAGCAATAACCCAAGTGCAGCCTAGCCCGACTTTTGTTGAACAAAATGAGAGTCGTGGCAACAAAGAAGAATAACTCTAAAATGAAATAGAAGAACACAAGAGACTTCATTTGCTAGGGGTATGTAATGATATAAAGCGCCTTATGTAATTTTAAAGGCAAAATAAAGACTATATTGTAGTATATTTTGTGTCTGAACAAATCAATAATCCAAACCATCCTCATTTCAAGTTTGTTCATGTTGTTGATGCTCTACTGTAATTGTTTAACGTATAACTTTTACAGATGTGTTGACCATATTACTATCTGTAGATATATGTCTTTTGATTTTATAAAATTATTGTTGAATGTTGTGTAGTTATTTTAGTCTGTGTTCAAAATTGCATGATTATAATTTTCGCTATAATATTTTATAAATGATATAGAAAAATGCATATTTTAATATCATTTTGATATACACAGGTAATTAGTAACAGTGGAGGGGAGTTAAGTGCTCATTACCCAAGCCAGCTAATAATTTTGGAATATGAGCGTTCCCAGAGTGGTACATCTATTAATTCAACAAATGGAGTACCTCGCAGTTCTACCATTTATGAGAGCTTGAATGATGGAGCTAAACTACGTGATTTATTTGGAAAGGCACGCTTTGCTAGATGTAGAGCCAGATTCCCACTGCCTGTAATTTTATATCGTGGCAAAAATATATGCAGGTGAGTCATACTACATGCTATTTTAAGCCAAAATTTGGAACAGGTATGAAACAATTTAATCCCACTTGTGTAGTTATTATTTTAAAGAAGAATGAATTTGAACGTGATTCTTCTTCTAAAAATAAATTACTTTGTATTCCAGATTTTAATTTTGGTTACAGGTTCACATTCATAATATATAATTTCAACTGTCCTGGAGACACAAAGAGAGAGTTGGGGAGGGGGGCACCTGCAGAACGGTCAGACATTGTTGTATAGTAGTTGGTTTAGGTGTGACTGAAGTTGAAATGAAATTCTCCTTTTATTTTGAATTCCTGTTGCATAATTCTCTTACAATAAAAAAAAAAGGATCAATTTTTGCTGTATAATAGCTTCTTCTTTTTTTAGCATTTTGATTCTATACCATTACTATTTTCATGTTACAGAGAAATTAGTTGTTTATATTAAAACTGTTTTTTGTTTGCATCCAATTTTTTTCAGTCATTTACTGATTAAGAATACTGGTAGCAAGTGTATCATCCTATCCACCTAAGTGTT
Organism: Vandiemenella viatica; assembly: GCA_031002005.1. Classification (NCBI taxonomy): domain Eukaryota; kingdom Metazoa; phylum Arthropoda; class Insecta; order Orthoptera; family Morabidae; genus Vandiemenella; species Vandiemenella viatica. Next base: position 154,175,310 of record CM061921.1, read on the forward strand.
GCAACCTGTTAGTGTTACACAGCATATTTGAACAAATATCTTGCTTTTTGCATATTTTTTTACTTTGTATATGAACAGAACTATCTTTTAAAATGTTTGTTTTGCTTTTACATCACAATTATTGTGTCTCTCCAGAGTAGAACAGAGATATTAGAAGTGGGAAAGTGAAACAAGGATGGGAAAAGGGACTGTGCTAATAGTAGTAGTGGGTAGTATGTATAGCCCGTTCATATCTGAAATATCGAAGCAGTAGTGAAATGTAGGAGACTAATGTTATCCCATTATCCATTTATTTAATGACAGCATGTTGGGAAAAAAACAAAGATAAGGTCTAACATTAGCATTTTAGAAATTTTGTAGTAGCTCCTCAAAAATTGTAAGGATATGCGGATTACTAAGACAAGTGTGGCTCCTTAGACAACCATAGCCAGTAACGAAGTTGACTTCAGCATCTCTTGTGCCCTGTGATTAATCCCCTGAAGGCAGACAATATATCTATACAGTTTTTGGAAGAACAGCATGGCCGGAACTTGACTACTAGATCAAACCAATTGATGATTTATGTTTTCTCTAATGTTCATTTCATTGCAATAAAACTTGGATCTTTACAAGTAAATTATGATGGTATAGTCACGTTCATAACTGTTCTTGCCAGTGAGCGTCAATAAATTCATGTAACCTCGAAAAATGGTATACAAATTTATCACAGTGAGCAGCTGTTGTCTTAGTTTACTGATTACTAGAAAAGTGTTCGGTCTGGTGGCTCAATGGTTAAGGCGTCTGACTGGAGATCAAAAGATCCCCGGCACGAATCCCTGTCTCGGAGAGGATTTTAATAGGCGCTTAACCTTACCTTCACCTCTGACACAGCTTGCTGTGTAATGTGAAGTACACCAGAATGCTTCCGTGGTTCGGATTCCACGTTAATCTGTAGGTTGCCTATAAGTGGTAGGATTACCGCGTTAGGTTTCTGCAGTTGCGACAAGAGTGCACATGCGCAGCAAGTAAAAAAACTCTTGTCATCTGCGGGTTGGACCTTTCGGGTATTTCCCAGCCAATGCATTATGCATCTTTTTTTACTATAAAAGTGTGAGAACAACTTTTTATGCAACGTAATAAAAAAAAGGGAAAGTATGAACACTGTGTCTTCATAAAGTCAGAGAAATTATATTTTACCCATAAGTTACTAAATCTAGTAATCTCCTTGTTATTTAATATTCTGCAGTATCTTTGATTAGTTGTGGAAACAGTCTTATTGTCTGTTTGCCTGTATTTATACCATTATTTTAATGACCAGTTTGTATTGTCTCTTTACACATACTGGTATTCACATTCCCACCAAGTCTTCCTACTCTCAGGAAAAATTATTTATCTGGCCAAGTATCTCTATGAAAAGTATACTAAAAGAAAACTTGTTACTTGCTTTAACTGAAATGAAGATAGATTGCATTGACATAATATATGAAAAATGCTGCAAATAAACAGTGATAGAGATTATCGCCTAATTGTGTTAGGGTACATGAATCATACTAGGGTCTTATGTGGGTGCCCGCATTAGACTTGCCATGTATGCATCTACTGTCATTGCTACCCTCCTGCCTTAAACCTTGGTTTCACTTTCCCCATCCTTATTCGAATTCCAATTACCTTGTAACATTGTTTCATATTCCATTACTAAAATCAAATATCTGTCAACATATTTTTAATTTGAACAAGTTTTAAGGAAGTAGCAGTATTTTTTTTTTTTTTTTTAATAAAAGAAAGGATTTTCAGTTAAATTATTAATGTCCATTTCCATCAAGATTTCAGAAGCTCAGAAATTAACATAAAAATAAACTATCATAAAAGAAAGTATACTCTTGCAATATACAAGTTACCATTCAATATTTCTGCTAAAACACTTCCAAAATATTATCACTTAGGATAATTGGGTCCTGCAAGTTTATAAATTTCAGATACAGAACCTTGTTTTGTAATTCAAAACCAAGGTTGATGTGTATTCAAAAATATATTTTTATTTGGTTTTAATGTGGTGTTGGCTGCATTTAATGTTATTGTGCCCTCACATGTTTCTGATTTGTGAGGTACAATTGTTAATATCTTTTCATTAATCTTATAAATCAAAGTAATATCAGCAATAATATTCAGTATGTCTGTTGTTAAAAGTAGCTTGTCAGTTGGGTCAGATCTTTCATCACAACTTTTAACTAGCTGAAGATCTGTACCCAAATCTTTGTTTTTAGTCATTCACTGGTCATTGTTTGACAGAAATGATATCCATTCTTTTCAAAACACATATTGCCAAATTATTCTATAAATCTTCACTACATTAATATTCTTAATAGTTAAGAATATTACTTTGCTATACAATTAATTATAAATAACATACTTGCATGTTTCATATATTAATAGTAATCAAATACTGAAACTACAATGCCTTGAATAATATTTTTTTAAATCAAAACTAGTAACATGAAACACTTCTGGGAACAATTTACTAGATTCCAAACCATGACAAAGTTATGGTGAAGAAATGTTTATTCCAAAACTGAAATGAAACACAGACACAGAACCTACGTACTATAACAGGGAAGTGGGGATATTAAAGATTTTAATGAAAAGAGAACAGTTAAGAGACAGCTAGGCAGTTGGGAATACTTAAAACAACTAAACAAGGAATTAATAATGGCAAAGAATGTGGTTATAGATGTGTTTGTGAAGCATTTTATTGGTGCAGGTGGACCATTGACTGATGCGTCTAGAAATTTCTATGGTTATATTAGAAAACTGCGGGGAAGAGAGGGTGTTGAGATAATTACAGATAAGGATGCAGACAAAGTTACTGAGGATTTGAAAAAGGCAGATATATTAAGTAACTGGTTTAATGGGACCATTATGGACTATGATTCAAGAATGGCGGCATATAAATCAGAGAACAGGCTTATCTGCACAATTAGAAATGAGCGGATTAAAATATTTGAAATTATTATGAAGGAACCAAAAAAGCATAAAGGGGCTGGTGTAGATAAAATTACTACAGATGTCTTGAGGATAGCATGATGTGACATTGTACCTTATCTTAAAATGTTGTTTAAATTGAGTTTGGATTCATGCTTCTTACCAGATGACTGGAAAAGTGTGATAGTAGCACTAGTCCATAAAGCAGGGTTGAAAATTACTGGCCAATCAGTTTGACTTCATTGGTAAATAAATTAAAGGAGTGATTGACATGCAACCACATCAGACATGTCTGAGGAATATAAGTGGTTTTCATGTCAATAAAATAGCTTTAATTTAATTTAATTGCAATGGAGCACACGCTCCGGTGGTAATTTCCCTACACACCCATCTTCCCCCTTTCCTGTACCCACCTACATTTGCCCTCTACAAATTTTAACTTTAAATTCTTTCAACGTTTTCAGTAAATTATTCATCATTTCCCTTGCTAACATATTCAAATCCCTGATACTCTTACCTAAAGAACAGAATCTTCCCACACCATTGTGCCTGAAACCGAGTGCCAGCTTGTGGTCATGGTCATCTTTTCCCTTCCATGCACTACTTTTCATACCTACACCAATATCTTTCCATGCCTCATCACCAGTATACGCCTGGTACACTCCCATGACCCTCTTCATCCTCCTCCTGTCTTGCAATGAATCTCATTCCAGCTCTTTTATGATATCTGTTACTGGTTGCATTCTGCGATAATTTTCAGAAACAAATCTAGCAGCTCTTTTTTGCACTCTGTCCAACTCCTGTATTTGGTACCCAAAATGTGGGTCCCATACCACACTACCATATTCGAGCAATGGTCTGACCGAAGTTTTGTAACCCAATTCCTTTACAGAATTTTGAAGCCGTTTCCTACTACCAGCTGAAAAACAATATTGATTGACATTAGTAAAATGTTTCCAACTAAAAGTTGTTGGATGAATTGTTTAAAATCATAGCATATGATATCTACTCATGGCATAAGTAAAATCTAAGTTACAAATTATTCATTAAAATCAGTGGTTTAATATAGTAAGACTGGCTAAGATGTGCTGAGATAGTAAGCTACTTCTAGATTTTCCCACGTGCTAATAATCAATGGTAATCAAAATAAAATCAGCTCTAAGCTATTTAAGCAATATTATGCATTTAAAATGTATTGGTTATTTACAAAGAAGGTTATTGTTTCATTTGAAGGAAATATTGATTGGCAACAGGGGTTCCCTGTATCTGTATATTAGAATCTATGTTTACTTGTCACATCAGGTTGGGATATTGGTTATCAATTTGTAGGCTATTGAGCTGTTGGATTCTCGGATATAGACAGTTAAATGTGACAATATAGTTTAAACATGGTAAGAAAGATTTTATGAGTTCATCCGTTTGTTCTATTTACTCTGTTCCTAATTCTTCTCTTTACACTTGCATACAGACTTTTCATTCCTATCCATCTTAAAATGCTACTGATTGCTAGGATGAGGCAGTTCCTGCTGCAATTTCAATTTCCAACAACAGTGCGTATGTTCCACTAATTGCTAGTTGGCGCTCCCTCAAACTCTGGGAATGAAGGTGAGTAAGGACCCAGGCTTAATCCAATGTCCAACCATCAATCTCATTGACCTACCCTACGTTATCCCTAGATGAAAAGGATATGACCCATGGCCAGGGCCGGCGCTAGGATTCTCGGGCCTCGGGTAAGCGATCTTAGGCCCCCTAGCCCCCCCCCCCCTCCGAAAATATTTTCCTTGGTATTTTGGATAAATTCATAACATTTTAATACAAAAATGTTCAAAATTATTGGTGCAGATTATCAAATTTGTGTTTGATTTCTATTTATTTAGGCATCCAGACCGGCGGAGTCCCCCTTTGGTGGCCTGGGCCCCGGGTAATTTTGCCCCGCTTAACCCCCCCTAACGCCGGCCCTGCCCATGGCGGCATCGGTGCAATTACCCTAAACCCACTCCAAGTAACTGTCTCCATACAGTTTATCATGTGTAAGTTGAGATATACATACTCAGGTACTCGATCTTGCTTTTTGTAGCAGCTATTCCCTAAACATTCCTATCAAACAAATGGTTCATACAGAATCCCATCTCATTGTGTAACAAAACTGGTATCTTTCACTGGCAAAATCTTCTTATAGATTCCTTTAAATGGTAATAATGTAAATAGAAAGTAAACATAGGCTTGGATAAGCTTGTGTAGTGGAAATTCTTTCATGAAAATTATTTACAGTATGATTTATCACCTTTTATATTGGATATCAGGCTTATTGGCTAGAATACTTATTAGCTGGGATGCTAGGTACTAGCATAATTCTTATTGGATATGATGCTTATTGGCTTGGATGCCAGATATTAGGATGAATCTTATTCCTTATTTATTTGCTGAACTTGTATCACCATTGGTTGAGATGTAATTTTCTTGTTGAGTGAAGGTAAGATGATATTGGTTCTTTATACGAGTTAGCTATGATTTATTGGTTGATTGGAAGGCTTGTATTAACAAATTGTGTGATTGGTCGAGAGTTAGGCCTCTTTATGGACCAATCAGGGGAATGTTTTGACTTTATTTTGCTGTCATTGGGTAAAAGTTACTTTAATGGAAAATAATTGGTCTTAATTTGCTAACATATGATTGTTTAGAAGCTGTTTAAGAAATGTTTTGTTCATGTACTGTGATTTGTTACAATATTCAGGTGCCTTATCATTGGTTGTAAATAATCTTGTTTATGATTGACTGTTAGTAGAAATGTTTTCATAGTTTTCTATTGGTTATATTAGGTTACCTATAGATAATTGATTTAAGTTTTCTGTGTCATCATTGGCTGTAAATAATCTGGTTTCTGGTTGGTTGTTAGTAAAAATGTTTCATAGGTATGATTTTATTGGTTATATTAGATTACCTATAGATAATTGAATTAAGATGGTCAGTGTTGTCATTAGCTGGTTGGCATATTCCTCATTAAATTAGCTTAAGGGATTGGTTTAGATTCCTCTCTGGTACTATTGGTTACTTGCTGTGTCTCAAGAGATTGGTGTAGATGCATTCGTTGCTATTCGTTAATTGGAATTCTTTGGTGAGCTGTCATTGGCTATGTGTACTGATATTTTAAATGCCAGTTACCTTAAATGCTTGGCTATTGGTTAATAGTGTGGTTCCCTTACTGTTAGTTATAGGTGAATGGGTGTTCATATTTAAGCATCATGATTTGTATTCATTCTGATTACTAATGGTTTCTTCTCTACGGGTTAATTATATTAAAATAATCTCTTAGTTGCAGTGTATCTGCATAGTTTTAGCCTGGCTGTGATTGGATCTCCATAGCAAAATAAATCTCTTTAAAATAAACAAACATGTTCATTGTTATAAAACTGGAGAAGATGATGATAATCCATAAGTGGTTACTGCTTGGGATTCTGGATAAATTTATACATGTTGGCTGTGTTGATTCATGTGGACATGGCGTGAATCTGTAGACATCAACCACTTAGAGTCAAGTGATTATTCTGTTATTTACTATTCACTTGCTTCTTACGGTGCTATTAGTATACAATTTGATTGTGTATGACTTGTGCCGGGCTTCTAGGCTATTGGTATCAGAAACATTAGTAAGGCTGCATAGTACTACTTTATTTACAACACAACTAGTTGGAGTAATGCGCATCAAAGTTATTTACTGGCAAATTGATTCATTTCTTGTGATTAGCATAAAATTATCTGTATACAAATGCTTTGTATTGTCTTTTACCTATCAAATAGAATTTAGTGGTTTTTGAAATTACAAAATCACATGTTAACACTTGGTGTTCACTAAGATTGCTACTAGCATAATTTTAGGTTAATTTGCTGCTGGAAATGGTTTATTAAGATCACACATAACTTTGCTTTTTGATTTTAAACTTTAAACTGATGGAGGACACTTTAAATTATTCAACTACATGTCAGCTGGCTGTTAAATTGGTTAGCTACTGCTTATTACAACATATTGTGGTTTACTTCCTTCTATGCAAAGAACTATTTGTTAAAACTTTTCATAACTGGGTTAGGTACAAGAATAAATTTCACGTTTCTCATTAGTGTTAGAGACTGGTACCCACTGGCAAAAAAAATGGCATTTATCTAACAACATTATTGGATAACACAGTTTAGCAACACTTGTTATTGTTCACTGGAATACTTCTTTCATTCTTTAAATAATAGGAATCACTTCAATCATCTGTTAGTACTATTTGAAATGTTGACAAGTTGATATCACTCATGATCACAGGCAGTTATAAATTGCTCTTAGGCCGATTTACATATTAAACGGACTTCTTTTTAATGATGTTAGCATCGGAGATTGTTTTGTAACAGTATTTAGACGGTGGATTTGTATTTGTTTCATATTAACATAGTCTTCAGTTTAATGCATACATATGTCTTACCTTAAAATAGTTTATGGTGAATAACATCGTATTGAATAAGTAGGAAAGATGCACTGATATTATAAACTGTTATATAGTATATACACTCAACCTTTACATTTTGTTAGTTACATAAACACTTCAGTTTCGTTTCGTTTACAGATTACTTGCTTCATATGTAAACAAAAATGTGGCTGCAGCCGTAATAATCTGTAGCAACAACGTTGTCTCTGGCGGCAAGATTAGATTTACTGCTGTAAACACTGATGGGTCATCTGCTATAGGAGGCATTTAGTTCTTGGAATTACTTTCACTCGTTTATTAGTTACCACTTATAGATTACAAGCAATTATTCACTCAGGATTGTAGTTTATTTTCACGGTGAGACATTTATTTATTTATTACTGTGGGTAGTGGCTTTCTTATTTTATATTCGACTATTGAGCTTAGTTGCTTTAAAGGTTATATAAGTATTTTATGGCGAGAATGCGACGTGTTTGAAGGTAAACATGTTCTCAGTATAATTTCTGATAGTTTTGCAGCATAAAGTAATTGTTTACTTGCCTCCCCTTACTCACTTTTGAGAGTATGATGAGGTGGGACAATAGACAGGTTGGTTGCATGGCTCGGTTGACGGCATTGACCGGCATTTTTTGGCAACTCGTGATGACCTAGCTATGGCAGCGTGACGTGTTGTTTGGAAATAACTGCATGCTGGTGTTGAACATCCACTGTTGAAAGTATGGCTACTGGCTGCAGCTGCCAGGCAGTGGCCCGTGATTGGTTGATGGTGGCGCCGTCTTTGCGATAGCATTCTTAACTAATTCCTGACTCTATGTGCCGTGCATATAATTGAAATTAACTTTTGATTACTATTAGTACAATTTGCTGACCGTAATCTTATAACTGAGGTAATGCTGTACTATATTCCATGCTGGCTGGAAAGGTAGGGGAGATTTTTGGCTTAGGAAAGCTGATCTACTTTCCCTCCAATGCTAGTGAGAATATGCTCTCAAATAAATAAATCATTTAACCTAATTATTACTCCACATTAATGACACCAGTTAAATATGATCCCTGTCACATGTTAGCCGAGCGGAGACTTTTGACTGTGACAGATGACCTTCACGATTCATCTCGCCACCAGTGATTGGTACGATTAACTATATGTGACGTTAGTGTCGAGAAATTAGGTTAAATACTTATTTGATACTGGCAGTTGGTAAAAGAGCTCTGGAATATCTATACTTTCTTGTGTTAGTCTTTTGGCAAACATCTGAATAGACACTTAGCATAATTCATCTAGATTTATCCTTATATTTATTTCAGCGCTCAGGTTGTTTGAAAGGAAACACACAGCGTATAAAATAATTGGCTATTTATTAACTTGCGAAGGAAAGGACACTAATAAATTCACTTCAGATAAAGATGTTATTACGTAAACACACTGATTGCAATATAGTTATGATGGCACTATTATTATTATTATTACTCCGTGATTCACTAAAGTGTGTGGCGGAGGGTGCATTGCACCTATCGAAAAGGGTGATAGTTTTGAAGGGATATACGGGATATGGCAGGAGGTGCCCATGGGCTATTGTGAGAAACCATCCCAGCATTGACCTGGAGTGATCCGCGAAAACCATGGAAAACCCAGATCAGGATGGCCGGGGTGCTTTATCGAAAGCTACTCCTGTCGGATTTTAAGTTTATTCGCCCGGTAAATCCTTTCTATTCTATTCCCTAATCGCTCATGGGAAAAATGAGTACAGAAATGAATCGGTTCTGGCCCTGGTTTCTCTTATCTTATTTTCGCGGTAATTCCGAGATATGAATGTTGCTGGTAGCGATATTTGCTAGCTGACATTCTGAAATACGTCAGTTGTGAATTTTTCAATTAGCTTCCATCGAAAGCAACGCCTTGGGTGTTCCAGGTCTTCCCAACCTAACGCCTTAAACAGCGCACTTACGCTTTCCCTCCAACTATGTCACGAATCGGACAGCTCTTCTTTGGACCTTCTCTAATGCCACCATTAACCCCTTTTGATGGGGACCCCATACATAACAACAATATTCTAAGTGAGGACGTACTAGTGACTTGTATACTAACGATTTAACTTCTGGAGTGCATTGATTTAAGTTATGACCTAGAAATCGGAGCATACGATTTGCTTTCCCCATTACATTCTCAATATGTTCATTCCACAACAAATTATTACGAATTGTTACCCCTAGATATTTAGCGGGATCTACCATTCTAGGAACAGTACCATTAATTGTATATTCATGGTTAAATGGTGTCACCTTTTTACTCACACGCATAACTTGGCACTTTATAGCGTTTATCTCCAACTGCCAATCTTTACACCACGCAATTATTTTCATAATATAGTCTTGTAACAAAGTGCAGTCGTCCTGGGTTTTGTATTCATGATAAATAATAGCATCATCAGCTAATAATCTTTTCATCCCCCCTATTATGTCACATAAATCATTAATGTATATGAGAAACAGAGGCCCTATCATGCTTCCCTGGGGTACCCCGGACCTCACTTCGGTACATGATGAACGCTCACCGTCGAGAACTACACACTGTGTTCTGCCCTTCAGAAAGTGTGCAACCCAGTCGCATATTTGTCTAGATATGCCGTAACCACAAAGTTTCCTAAGTAATCTAGTGTGAGGCACAGTGTCCAAAGCTTTTTTAAATCTAATAGAACTAAATCAACCTGGGATTGCTCATCTATAATTCAGCACAAGTCGTGAATTAGAAGTGCAAGTTGTGTTTCGCAGCATTGACCTTTTCTGAATCCACGTTGGTTTGGGTTTAAAAGCTCCCCTTCATCCAAGAACCACATGATATTTGAATAGATGATATGTTCTGAAATCCTGCAAAATATTGAAATTAATGTGATTGGCTTATAATTCTGAGGATCATTAACATTCCCATTATTAAACACTGGACTTACGATAGTGGTCTTCCATTCGGCTGGTATTTTTCCTTGATCCAGGGAGATGGTATATAATTTCATCAAATACGGTGCAATTTCCTTTGCGTACCTTGAGTAGAATCTTGTAGGAATACCGTCAGGTCCGGGAGCCTTATTGGTTTTTATGTTCATAAGCAGTTTAGTTATTCCCTCGACATCAAGAACGAGATCATTCATAATTTTGTCGGTACGATTGCTAAGTATCGGAATCTCATCTGAGATTTCTATCGTGAAAGCTTTTTTAAAATATATCATTTTTATTTCTGCTTTCTCTACGCTTGTTTCTGATAATTCACCATTTTCCTTAATAAGCAGCGATGGCATAACCTTACGAGAGCCTTTTATTACTTTGATATACGACCAGAATTTTTTTTTGGATTAGCAATCAGATCTTCTGATAAATTCCTGGCTTGGAATTCTTTAAACACATTGCGCATTGCCTTACGCACTTCCGCTCGCAACTGGACTAATTTAGCGTAATTAGATGAGTCCCCCTATTTCTTCATCATTGGCATGTAAACACCTTTGCCTCCTGAGCAAACGTTTCACTTCCATATTGAACCAAGGGAAGTTCTTACTGACCATAATACACTTCTTAGGAACAAACTGATTTAAATCGGTCCATATTACTTCTTTTAAATTAAACCAAAGTTCCTCAACATTTGTATTTAGTATGTACGATTCAAAATTTTTTGCAAACCATACCCGCATCGTTTGCCTTATCGAAGCAATATACGATTTTCTCTTTGTCATGCTTCAAATTCAGACTAGATTTTAATGTTAGCACAACCGCCTTGTGATCACTTATACCGTATTCTATACAAACTGTATCTACAATATCAGGATTGCTAATAAGAAAAAGATCCGGAATGGATGAGGAATCTTTGTCACACCGCGTTTCCTCTTCGACCATCTGTTCAAGATCTTTCTGCAAATGATTCTAGGAACATTTCGGTTATTAACCTATCTCTTCCACCCAACCTGAACATGTTGTGTCCCACTTAACCGATGGTAGGTTAAAGTCACCACCCACGATCAATATATGTCCTTGAAATTTTTTGTAAATATTATTAACTGACTCTCTGAAGTATTCCGCGTTAGCCAAATCAGAATCCAGAGGTCGATAAAATGACCAGATTATGAACTTTAAATTTTTGCCCAATTTTTACCTTGATCCATATTAACTCGCAAAAATTTCCTGTCTCAGTTATGACAGAGCAATTAACAGTTTTGTTTACGGCCACGAACACACCCCTGCCCATTGAGACAGTTCTGTCCTTCTGAAAAACATTGAAAAGTGTTGTATAATAATGATAATAGGCTGGCTATGGAATCGATATTATACCATTTGTACCATTTTCGTAGTTTATAGGATTAGTGTTTATTTAAAAAAAATATGTTTAGTATAAATTTTATTACATTATTAAGGAATAACGGTTCGTTGTAGATCCTAGAGAACAAACCATCTGAATGTACAGATAAATAAATAAATTAAAACTAAATAAATATGGAATCGATTTCTGAATAACTGGGAGGATGGAGTGACATGAGATAGTTCCTGATTTAATGCAATCATGAAATATTAGATAAGTTTAGCATGGAATAAGGCTAACAGCAGATTACCTCAGTATAGTGATGTTCTTAGTCGGAGGTGTGGACGTGACTTGCGAGCTAGTATGCTCGCCACAAGATCATGCAGCAGTCGCTAGTGGAGGGGATGTGCTAACTCCTGATTCGCTAGTTAAGATTTTAATTTGACAAAGGTTCTAATTGGCTACTGATGATGTCAATGCGATGCTAGAGTAGGGATAATGCTTTGCATAGCCACTTGTATGCTTACGAATGGTTCCCATGTCCTTGAACCACCTGTTCAGCTCCCACACATAACTATACAACGCTAAGGTGTCAGTGTCTGTTACCACAAGTCTCGTGGCTGATAAGACTCCGCTAAGCATCTGGTCCTAATGTTACAGGCTGTGAAACAGCTCTGGTATTGTCTTAACTGTTACGAATGAAATGAAATAAAGATTTTACACTGTTATCATATCCCTGAAAAGCAATCATGCGACACCAGATATAGGGGAGGGGAGCTCAAACTGGGGCACCTTCCCCGGATGGCATTTTTCGGGGAGCGGCAAAGTCATGTTTTAAGGGGCAATAAATGGCAAATTCTTGTGGCGGCAACATTTTATTTTTTTGTAGCTCTACTGCCCCGATCAGTAACCATCTAGATCCACTACATCAGAATTATATTGCAAATGACATTTTACATAATAGTATCAAAATGGCAGAAGACAGTTAAACAGCTGTAGGGTGATCTGGATAACTAGCTGGGTGGGTCAAAATAGGATGAAGATAAATTCAGAGAAGAGACAACTTATTAGGTACACAGATAAAAAAAAAAAGCTAAAGGTTCATTATGATTATAAACTGGGGAAGGAATTGCTTGTTGAAGACTTGAAATGCAAAGATAATCCATAAAATTTGGCAAACTTAACTGGATAGGATATACTGGACAGGTAGTAGGAAAAGGCTTCAAAACCTTCACTTATTGGAAAGAGTGTTGTGACAAGGTACTAGAAAAGTAAGAGAATTGGGCTACAAAACTTTGGTCAGACCATTTTTTGGAATATGAAGGTATGTATGGCACCCTCATTTTGTGTATCAACTACAGGAGTTAGAGCGCAAAGAAGGGCTGCTAGATTTGTCTCTGAAAATTACCGCAGAACACAATCAGTTACTGATTATTATGAAGGAGCTCGAATGGGATTCATTGGAAGACAGGAGGAGGGTGAAGAAAGTAATGGAAGTGTAGAACGCATGGAAAGATATTGGTGGAAGAATTAAGAGAGGTGCATGGAAAGGAAAAGATGACCATGATCACAAGCTGTCCTCGATTTCAGACATAAGGGAGTGGGGAGAGTTTCTTTCATAAGTAAGGTGGTCAGGGATTGGAATAAATTACCATAGAAAATGATTAAATTGTTTCAGCAATTTTGGTAAATTTTTAAAGTTTAAATTAGTGGGTGTTAAAAGGAAAGGGGAAAGATGCATGTGTAGGGATGTTGCCACCAAAGCATGCACTTCATCTCAGTTAAATTAAATAATGGTTTATAATGAAATAGCTCCACACAACTGCACAGAAGACGATTTTTGTACCTAAAACTTTTTTGTATCATTTCACATTGCATTATGTTTATCGTCCAATGGAACCCACTGAGAGAAAATCTCTAGAATATTGAATATGAAATATTATGTTTAGCACAATATAAAACTATAATTTAATATTGACAAACATATCATTATGATTCAAAAGCATTCAGATAATTCTGCAGTGATAGGAAAAATAATGTAACAAATCAAAAATTTTGATTCCCTTCATATTATGATCGAAGCGTCTGTACTGAGACATTCCACAATGGAATAGTGTCAATCACACAAAAGGAATTTTCAAAGCGCTTTCTTAAATCCTGATAAATTTTCTACAAGAAACTTTGGTGTTCCATCAAATTGCTGAAAATGTGTACTCATGTATGTTACATACCTATGAACCAATGTTAAAAAAATTGTAAAGTAATTTCTAGTTCTAAAAGTATAATCATGTCTTGAACAATTTGTTCTTGAAAAAAGGGCAAATTGGTAGCAAGTGTCATTGATGAGTATATTTATTGCGAAGCAGTTTTTTAAAATACCAAGCTCTGTAAAAAGTTCTGTTTAGAATTTTTATCGCAATTCCGGAAAACCACTTCACGTAATTAATGGACACCTCCGTAAGCAAATTTCCTCTTCATTCACCAGGAAAGTTGAAGGAAGGTGTGTTTGTCGGCCCCCAGAGTAGACAAATTCAAAGAGACCAAAATTTTGAAGAAATCCTGAAGGCAGAAAAAAAATTGAGCATGGATATGTTACAAGCATGTCAAGCAATAATTGTCTGTGAAACAAAGAGCTCATACATATAATCATTTGGTAAATGAGATGATTGCTGCATACAACAAATTGGGATGTAATATGTCACTGAAGGAGCAATTTCTGCACTCTCAAATGGATTATTTCCCAGAAAGGTCGCAGTGACGTGTCTGATTAACTTGGTGAAAGGTTACAGTGAAGACATTATGACTTTAGAACAGCGGCATGAAGAGAAGTGGACACCTGCCATGCTGTCTGATTATTGCTGAAATATTATTCTGGATTGCAAAGATATTACTATAAAAGGAAGAAATAACACTACAAATAGTAGGATAATACACATTTTAGCTGATTTTTTTAATGTATAATGGCCCATGTATTTAGTTGTTCATCTGTTAATTTAAATGTGTTTTCAATAACTTTTAGAATGACTAGAGTTTAATGCTTTTCAGTAAATAGAAAAAAGTTTAAAAAATTAAAATCTCCATTACTAAAAAACTGTGCCTGGTAAAAAAAAATCTGAAAGTAGATATAAGGTAAGCCCACCGAGTTCCATAAGAATCGCAACAAATATCTCAAGAAAAAAAAGTTTTTTGTAGAACAGTGTTCTTTGTAATGTAATTAAGTCAGCATTATGAGTTTCCTTGCTCAAATTGTTATATATTCCCAATCCTTATATTGAATATCTTCTACCTACTGAATTTCTCTTTGGATTTGTTTAAAGTCATAGAATATGAAAAATAGCATATTTCTAGTAAAAGAACTTTTAGTAATTTGCTATGATATATAAAAAATATTTGCACTATTCGTTAGAGCAGTAATGAATTTAGTTACTGTTAATATCAAATTTTCAGTTATTGGTGCCATTTTATGTAAAATTTTTGCTAGCATATTTCACTGAAATTTAAAATTAGCATGTCATTTATCATCTTATTTAGAAAAATTTGAAAAAAAATTCAATATTTTGCTACAGTGTGTGTTAAATTTTTGAAATGACCCATTTGTCCAATTTTCTCCCAAAAACTTTCCAGTCATAAAACGCTTCATTTTCTAGACCCCCTCCCTATGTCAACACCTACTTTTAATTTAATTTTAATTGTGATGGAGCACACCCTCTGGTGGCAATTTCCCTACACACCCATTTTTTCCCCCTTTCCTGTATCCACCTACTTATGCCCTCTACAAATTTCAACTTTAAATTGTTTCAACATTTTTGGTAAATTATTCATCAATTCCCCTGGTAAATTATTCCAGTCTCTGACCCCCTTATCTCAAAAAGAAAATCTTCCCACACCCTTGTGCCTGAAATCGAATGCCAGCTTGTGGTCATGGTCATCTCTTCCCTTCCATGCATTACTTCTTGTTCTTACACCAATATCTTTCCACACCTCATTACCAATATACGCCTTGTATACTCCCATGACTTTCTTCACCCTTCTCCTGTGTTCCAATAATCCCATTCCAGCACTGTTATCATATCAGTTACCAATTCTGTTCTGCAGTTATTTCCAGATATAAATCTCGCAACCCTTCTTTGCACCCCCTCTAACCCCTGTATTTGATACCCAAAATTTGGACCTCATACTACACCACGATATTAAAACAATGGTCTGACCAAAGTTTTGTAATCCAATTCCTTTACTTCTCTTGTACATCCCGCCATCACTCTCTCCAACAAGTGAAGGATTTTGAAACCTTTCCCTACTACCTGTCCAATGTGTCCTGTCCAGTTGAGCTTGTTATCAAATGTTATGCCAAGATATTTACATTTCAAGTCTTCAACAAGAAATTCTTTCCCCACCTTATAGTCATAATCAACCTTTAGTTTTTTTATCTGTGTATCTAATAATCTGACTTTTCTTTACATTTATCTTCATCCCATGCTTACCAACCCAGTTAGATACCTTGTCCAGATCACCCTGCATCTGTTCAGTCCTCTATGATTTTGATCCTTTTGTATAGCATTATGTTATCTGCAAACAATCTAATTTCTGATAGTGAACCATGAACACAGTCGTTCATACTGTACCCTGTGGCACTCCCATTTTAGCTTCCACTTCTTTTGATACTGCATTTCCTACACCAACTTTTAGCTTTATACCTTTTAAAAAATTCTTCTACCCAGGAAATCAGTTTCTCATCCACTCCAATAGTTTTTACCTTATTTATCACCAGCTTATGGCTCACTCTGTCAAAAGCCTTTGTTGTGTCTAGTGCAACACTATTAATTTGGCCTCCCTTGTCAATTTCATCCGAAATACCTTGCATATATCCTCCTAACTGAGATTTGCATGAATATCCTTGCCTAAAGCCATGTTGCCGACTTGGAAACCACTCACGCTCCTCACATACATTTCTGATGTGGTTGCATATCAATCTCTTCATTAATTTACCTACCACTGATGTCAGACTGATTGGCCTATTATTTCTGGCTCTATTCCTCACCCTTCCTTTATGTACTGGTACTACTGTCACACTTTTCCAGTCCTCTGTAAGCAGCTAATATCCAGACTCAATTTGAATAATATTTCATGATAAGGTGCAATGTCACATCCTGCAATCTTTAAGACATCTGTAGTAATATTATCTACACCAGCACCTTTATTCTTTTTTTTTCGGCTTTCTTAGTTCTTTCATGATATCATCCACATAAATTTCAAATTTTTTAGTCTGCTCATTTCTAATTGTGTTGTTAAGCGCATTCTCTGATCTAGATCCTCCCATTTCTGATTCATTTTCCCTAATGGTCTTACAAAACCAGTTACTTAAAAGTCTCCACCATTTTCAAATCCTAAGTAACTTCTTCTTCATCCTTATCTATAAGTGTCTCAACACCTTCCCTTCCTCTCAGTTTTCTAACATAGTCATAGAAATTTCTAGATGCACGAGTCAATGGTTCCCCTGCACCGAAAATACTCTTCGTAAATCCATCTTTAGCCACCTTTGCTATTATTAATTCATTGTTTAGTTGTTTCAAATATTTCACACTACCTTGCTGTCTCTTAACTCTGTTATAATCTATTCTTTCCAACCAGTTTAACCTCCTCACCTACCTATTATAGTACATAGGTTCTCTATTTCTCTTTATTTTCCATTTTGGAATAAATATTTCTTCCCCCTTTTATATTATCTTCTTGAACTCTTCCCACCTGTACTGTACTTGTGCCATCCTTCCATTTGCTCGAACGCTCCCTGAAATATCTCAAGTTCGAAATCTGTGTGTGCTGTCCCCTGCCTCAAATGTGCGTGTAAATTCTTATTAAACGCAGTTTATTTTTTGGTAGGTTTTTGCTATGTATCTCATGTTTAACTGATTGTATTATGTATTCTTAATCATCCAGTAATATCTAATGAAGTAGAAAATTCACTTATTTTTGCATGTTGAGACGTCGCGAATCTGATTTTGGGGGCTTCCCTGTTGTTTGGTGCAGAATCTGCTGCTGATATGCCTGCCATCTTGGATTTTGATTTTTGAACAGTCATCTGGATTCTTGGATTCTCGCTCATTTCTGCTTCAAATAGTTTTCCACATACAAGGGGTGATCAAATGAAAAGGTACGAAACGACACAAATGTACACTTTATTCAAAATATACACCATAGGCCTGAAAAAAAATTAGGTCCAGATGTAGTAGACACCAGTGTACATAGAGGTAGTGATATGTATACAGATCACTATCTCGTTATATCAAAAATAAGAATACTTGCTAAATGGAGGAAAAGAATGAATAAAAACTTACAACAAGATCAAGAAGTTTTTAAGACCTACCTTTTAAAAGATGAAGGAATAAAACATCTATATCAAAGCCGGTTACAACAGCTCTTACTGGAAAACCCAACAAATAATGACATCAATAAAGAATGGGAAACTATAGCTTCATCAATACTGAAAGCAGCATATGAAGCCATTGGCAAGAAAAAGAAATTTAGAAGAAAAACTGGACTTAAAATGTGGAACGAAGAAATTGCAGAAGCCGTCAAACAAAAGCAAAAGGCTTATCTAAAAATGATACAGGATCGAACCCTAGAAAATGAAAATGAATATAAAAGAAGAAGAAATATTGTTAAGACAATAACAAAGAAGTTGAAACAAGAGGGATAGGATAGATTAATCAGTTCAATAGAAGATGATGTCCATGGTAGACAAGAGATGGCTTATAAACTTATGAAACATCTCAACAAGGATGAAAAGGAAAGTGCTAATATAAATGTAATTGAAGAAGAGGCATGGGTAAAACACTACAGAACATTATGGTACAATAGTAATTATAAAGAAGAAGAAGAAGAGAAAATAGGAATGGACCATGTGGATACTAAAGAAATAGATCCTATAGACATAGAGGAGGTTGATGCAGCACTAAAATCATTTAAAAATAGAAAAGCTCCTGGACTAGATACAATTAATTTAGAATTGATTAAGTATGGGGGAATGATTCTGAAATTTAGATATTTACACTTAATTAATATGTGTTGGAAAAAGAGAACCATCCCAGAAGAATGGAGGAAGGCCAAAGTTATTTCACTTTTTATGAAGGGAGATAGGAATTCATGTGATAACTATCGAGGAATTAGTTTATTAAATACGGGATACAAAATATATGCAAAAATAATAAATAACAGGCTAAAAGTAATAGCAGATGCTCTCCTATCAGAAGAACAATGTGGGTTTAGGAAAGGAAGGTCCTGCATAGATAATATATTCTGCCTTAGACAACTACTGGAAAAGAGAAGAGAATTTAATTTAAAGACTTTCATTGCTTTTATAGACCTATGAAAAAGCGTTCGATAAAGTAAATAGACAAAAACTATGGGAAATAATGCAAAGAAATGGTATATCCACAGCATTTAATACAAGTTATTCAAGATATGTATAGAAGGACACAAATCGTCTTAGATCTGGGAAATAAACATTACAGAAGAAATAGCAATTAACCAAGGAGTGCGGCAAGGTTGTAGCCTGTCTCCAACACTTTTAATATATATATAGATGACTTAGTTAGGAAATGGAAAGAAAATGTCCATCCTGGTATAAAAATAAGCAACAACACTTACATAAATACTATGTTGTTTGCAGACGACCAATTTATCCTCCAGGAAAATGAAGATGGACTTCAAAAAGCAATTCATATACTAAACATTATCAGCAAAGATTACAATCTGCAGTTGTCTCGTGCAAAAACGAAAGTTATGGCATGACAGGGGAAATACCCTATCAGAGTTAAAATAGTGGTAGACAATCAGCCAATAGAACAAGTCTCCAGCTTTACTTATCTCGGATGTGAATTATCTTTCAGTGAGGATAACGAGGTGAAGAAGAAACTTCACCGATTTCAGTATATGTGTGGAACAATTCGACGAACACTGAAAGGTAAAGCACGAGAGGAGACTCAAGCTCAAGTTTTATAAAACAATGGCCAGTACCGACTCTGCTATATGGCAGCGAAACATGGGTAAATAAAAGCGCAATACAAAAGCAAAATTCAATCATCGGAAATGAAATTTTTAAGGTCAGTAAAAGGGTATTCCCTAAATGATAGGAGGAGGAACGAGGAAATAAGGGAACAACTGAATATCTCCCCGCTAAATGATAGAATTACCCAAAAAAGGGATAACTGGAAGAACCACAGTCCTACGGATGAGAAAAGACAGATTTCCTAAGCTTGCCCTGGAGTACCATCCCACAGGCAGAAGGGACATTGGAAGACCTAGGAAGAGATGGTCGGAAGAATGAGGTCGGAACAGGCTTTTGGCCTATCCATGAAGAGGAAGTAAGTAAGTAAGTAAGGCCTGAGCACAACGATCCCACTGATGAATAAGCCGCAGGATTCCTTGTTCCCAGAATTTATGTGGCCGTGACGAGACCCAGTCCTTCACAGCATCCTTGAGTACGTCATCCGAGTTGAAGCGCTTCCCTTTCAGGTGTTTCTTCAGTGGACCAAACACATGGAAATCGCAGGGCAACATGTCCGGACTGTAGGGCGGATGGTCCAACGTCTCCCACTTGAACTTGGCCAGTTCCATGTGTGTGACTCTGGAGACGTGTGGACGCGCGTTATCACGGAGCAGAACCACACCCTCCGTGAGCAGCCCCGGTCTTTTGTTCTTGATGGACCTGCGTAGGCGTCGGAGTGTCTCTCAGTACACATCGGAGGGAATGGTTTTTCTGTGCTCGAGGAGTCCTGTCCTCATACGGACTGCCGCATCATTTGGACGCCGCTTTTGATAAGAGCCTCTGCACTCTACTGCGCATGCAGGCACCCACGCATGCTCCGATCCCAGTCAGAGACTCCAATTGCATCCCGAGATGTCTCGCTACGTTCTCCCATGGCGGAATATGCAAATATTTAACTGTTATGTTTTTACGTCGTTTCGTACCTTTTCATTTGATCACCCCTTGTAGAATAACAAAGCAAGCATTATTGCAGAGTTTTGCACAGATAGTTTGTGTCACTAGACTTCTTTCAATCTCTAGGACATTTTATGCTTCAGCAAAGAAAAAGAATTGTTGTCACTGATGCATGTTCATGTCTTTGTGTGTGTGTTTTTTTTAAATCCATAATTTTGGAGGTATCTGTGCAAGAAATAAAATTCACTGCAAGATTGTCATTTAAAAGCATATGAGTTGCAGAAAGTGTTAGTTTAGTTCAGCTTCTGTGTAGCATATTTCTGGACTCTCGGAACACTTATGTTTCATGATTGATACAGATGGAGAGTCGAGAACTTGTAGAATTGTTTCTGCAAAAGACTGTTCATAACTATTGCAATATATGAGTACAATTTAATGTTACTCTTGGGACATGTTGTTGATAATTATGGCAAAGTTTGTATTAAAAGTACATGTGTATATTTATTTAATTCACGGGTCACATAATTTTGTTTGATACAAGTTAAGCTTTGTTATATATAATTTACTTATGAACATATTTATATAATTAAATTCTCTTGATCCCAGCTACTTCTTAAATTATTTTTGACAGGTCTGCAACATTATCTGGTGGCCCTGAGATTTATGGTCGATCAGGATTGGATTACTTGTTTTATGGTGGTGAAAATGCAGATGATGAGTGTATGATTGATCACTCAGCAAATTCTCAGAGAGATTGGCAGCTATTTGACCGTGTACGCAGCCAAGATATTCGTCTCCTTAGAACATTACATGTGGGCACAATTGTAGATTTCATGGTTGAGAAGAAAAAGGTTAAATTTGGGATGAAGTAAGTATTTACAGTGTATATTGTGATTGTGGTTTCTAACTAAAGACTTTGTGGCCAAATCAGCCTTGTATTGTAAATTAAGAATAGAATACTTTAATCTGCATCCATTTAGCTGCAACAGCGAGTGGTTTTGAGTACTCTGTTCTCTCTCACTTTCTCTCTCACACACATACACATAAAATATCTAGATAATAATTCACATTTTTGAAGGATACAATGAGAAGTCAAAGGTATTGTGTGTAGTGCATTAATTTATTTTTGTTTTGTTTACTGTGCAGCCTTAAATTCAGAACATAGTGAAGATTTTATTATAGATTTTGGCTGTTGGAGGAGCAGAAAATTTGCACCATAGGCTAAAACTGCTGAGATACAAACATTTTTCTTAAATTCTTCTGGTGAATCGAAGTTTTCATGTGTACTTCATTTCTTTTGCGAGCAGTCTGCTGAAGATCGAAAGGTGCCTATTTTGAATCAACGGGGATTTTCATAGGCCCTTAACCTGACCTTCACCTCTGGCACAGCTTGCTGTGTAATGTGAGAATGCTTGCATAGTTCGGATTCCATGTTAAACTGTAGGTCCCCTGTACCCGGTAGGATTGACAAGTTAGGTGGAATGTGCAGCCAATAGAAACTGTCACGACCACTCGGAATAATAATTATTATTTCTTTTTTCTTCAAGTTACCACATATTTTCATACTTCTGAGTTCTTTAGTAGTCTCATGTCATTTGTACTTTCAGTATCATGTACCAAAATTAATTTAAAATATATAGCTTGTATTGTTTGTTCATTTTATTTTTCACAAAACCGTATTGATATCAAGTTAACAAGAGGGTGTCCTTGTTTTAGAAAACTGGTATGGATTGAGATATTTTTCTCTCATTGAACTCTACGCCCAGTTTTTCCATTGATTGGTTCAGATTGGAAAGTATTTCATTGACTGGATGCCATTAACATTGCATTGTTTGGAACTATAACATGGAGCATATTCAATAGTCAGTTCTAAATTGGATCTCTCATAATGTAAGGAGTCGTAAGTCTGTATTTAGTTCACCGTCTTTGGCCAGTTAGCTTATTAATTTACTAAAGAATTCATGTTTTTGGGAAGCAGTAAGCTTACAAGTGAAGATTAATATCATAATAATGTGCTAAACTGAAATAAGTTATCAGTATCATCAAAAGCATATCAATTTGTGTCGGTAGAGTGTGGTATTGCCAGTGGTCACATTTACCGCAAAAAATATACTTATATGATGATGCTAAAGGAAAATACAGACACAGAATAGTTAAAATTCCATTTTTATTGTCATGTCTATCAAACATGGTTATACTTCTATAGTATAAAATAAAATTTTAGAAAATTTGTCTGTACATAAAATTTATTTCAAAAACTACAACTCTACTGTTGAGGGAGATGCTAAAACCTTAAAATTTGTAATTTTTGTCTGTGTCCATGCATACTACTCTGTGATAAGTTATGTCACCAGTTATGATACTTTTTATCCAGATTAGTAACATACTTCCCTTTGAGGCAAAGGTAAAAACGGTAAATTATGAAATGTTCATGTCCCAAAAACTAATGCATGGATTTTAACAACAATGCATACAGTATTGTTTATGTAATAGGTTGACATATAGGATACTTTTTATTCAAATTTTCAACATACTTCCCGATTATACAGAGATCATTACTGTAAATTTTGAAAGTTTGGTTTGTGTGTGTGTGTGTGTGTGTGTGTGTGTGTGTGTGTGCAACAAGCAAATACTGATGACTGGATTTCATTGAAACTAAAGGTACTTCGTAATACTACTGTATTACAATGAGTAATTAACATACTTCATAAAATGAACGCCAGTCACGAAAACAGCCAAGTAATACTACTGTATTATGCTTCCCAAATAATTCTCATTAGTTAATGTATCTTCCTATGGATATACTTCTAAACGTCATACTGTAAAATGGACGCAGTCACCATGGTTGGATGGTCTGTGTAATTTAATCTGCTCAAAATAAAAGCTTTGTACTATATATATGAAATAGGGAAACTAATATATCCCAAGAACTTGAGTTTGAAACATGAAACACACTTTATTGCCACATCATAGATAGCACTCATTACACCTGACACCAATCGAAATTAAATAAATTTAATTATAATCTAACTTAAATACAATAATGTTCCAAAGGTTACAAGTTCTTTCAAGTGAAAAATGAAGACTTAATCATGTCCGCACAGTTAGTTAGCTGATAGTTTACCATAACAATCACAAAACTGTAAATATTCGTTTCTTGTTAGCTTGACAGTTCGGTAAGATCATACTACCACAACAGTCATTTATACGGCTGCCTCTGCTTTGACTGGTGCTGATGAACGAATCTGAATTGTATCCATGTGACCTGGCATGTTGCTCTGCACTTCCATATACACATCCACACCAACTACTTCAACTTTTCCGGGACTGCTTCTGTCTACTATCAGCCTTGAACAGTCCATTCCGACCTATCATAACCCTACCTCGCTGATGGGTAATACATTGACAGTTTAAATCTCTGCAATACTATTTGCTATCAAATACAATTGGAAGATTTCTGGCATATTTCAATGCGACAATCTTATGTTATTGGAAACAGTATATTGGTTTTAATGAAATATAGTAAATTAATAGTTTAAGAAGTTCCCATAATAATCGTCGTCATAATAAAATCGATGCAGCAAAGAATAACAGTGGTGGCTTTGACCTTTGTATAGATACATATAGTTCTCATATATAAGTAAATATTTCACTACTTGAAAATAGATGGCCATGTTGGCTTTTCATACATTGTGACAGTATTTATACAAGCTATAACAAACTGCTTTTTTCTTAGCTTTCTTGTCTTTTTTTTTTTTTTAAACCTTATGTTTAAAAAAATGATGTGGCTCTACCTATAGTGCCAAAAAAACATTACCAATGTCTGCTGAAGTCTATGCAATCTTTTGATAAATCTTCGTGGGGAGGATTTTTGCAAGTTATAACAGATTGACTTCATGATTCAATTTGGGAATTGATATGATAGCTGATATGCATACAAATAAGACAATTAAATCCTACACAAACAAGGCCTGAGCACTAGTATCCCTTGCAGAGCAGCTTTGTGAATGATATTGAAGTTTTCCTGCAAGTCATTTATACACCTAAAATTCTTCAATTTAGTGGAAATTTCAAGGGCTGGTAGAAGCAAGTGATTTCACAAATGTGCTTAAAACATAAGTATACCCTCTAAATTCAAAGGAAAGGAGGAAATCCAAGAAAGAATAAAAACTGGGCGGCAACATTTCTCATTGTTTATTAGTGAATTAAAAGCACAAATTTCGATTTCCACATAGAGAAAGGCACAGGGTGCAAGGCAAGGATGCAAGTTTCTTGGAAGAAATCAGTTTCTGCCAGATGATATGCACCTTCAGCTTTTTTTTTTTTTTTTTTAACTGTTGGTATACATACCTGCCAACTTTTTTGGTTTTTCCATATACTTTACAGTAAGTGCCTGTTATTTGGCTGTATGGATGAATTGTCTTATTTTACAAATTTCTAAATGAAAATTCGATTGCATAAATTATTATATGCAAGATCATTAAGGGAAAAGGGTTATTGTGGTTTTTATGGACAGTTGTGGTAAGTTTCTGATTTCGTTCATGGATTTAAGTGCTGCTGTTGCTCTCTGTTATGTCTCTGATGAAACTTCTTCCATTTGGCTGTAGGACTGTGCCAAGGTACACAATATTTTACTGCATTCAATAATTAATTGGTCGGTCAAACTGATTTTACAACAATTCTTTTTCTGAAAGTCAAATTGGTGTTTGAATATAATTTTCTTCCACTTCAACATCGTTTTGTGTGCATTATATCCCTGATTGGGTTTTTGTGTCAATCATCTTGATTTGTATGTATTGTGTAATGCTGGTGTAACCTTGAATAACACTAAGAAATAGTATTTCCAGGTATTTAAATTATCATATTCTGTAGAATATCAGTGAATGCTGAAATCAGGAAAATGCATTTTTACAGTGTGTGGGTGAGATATTAACGTACCACGTGGTGGAAGAAATGATCTGGTGAATGATATGAAGTGCTGTAAACACATTGCGATTTTAAAATCAGAGGAAAAGACCCATAAAATAAATACATACTTTTTTCACTGTTCTTCAACCAGATGTTCCCTTCATCAGAAGTTGTGAAAAAATATGGCTCTGGTGGTGAAATACAACTTTAAAAGAAATTGCTAAAATTCAATATCTGAAGTTTTGAAATGTCTTCATAATCTGAGCCAAGATACCAATGCAAACTTATATCCCATTGTTACATTTTTTAAATTATATCCAAGAAAAAGTAATGAGTACTGTGCTGTCCAATTCAGTGTTGAAGAGGGACTGGAAAGATTGCAACATTCATATTTTAGTAGTTGGAACATCATCAAATACTAGTTGAAACTGTGTGACATTCTGTTTCAATATTCCACTGTGATGATGGGACAGAAGAATGGGGTTAAGGCAGTTAAAAAAAAAAACGCATCCAAATATTATGGGGCGTCCATTAATGGCGTGAGGTGTTTTTCCGAAATTCCGGACATCCTCCTCCTCCCACTCTGAGATTTTGTCGGACCCACCCCCCCTCCCCTTTTTTCTAAAATGACGTGAGATTTTGAGGTCTCATGCTCCGAAGGGCGATAATACCTCCCCCCAGGTCGGTTTTTGGACCATACACCCCCCCCCCAAAAAATCAACTTTCACATCATTTGTAGACACTTTTTTTTTTAGCTCTACAATTTCGAAACCTCACTTGAGATTTCCGTTGACCCTCCCTCCCCCTTGGTGAGGTTTCATGAGATTTTGCCGTATCCCCCCCCCCCTCTTTCAATTTCACCTCACTTCATTAGGGAGCGTGCACAAACCACGTAGCCCCATTTTGGCCTCCTGCGAACCCCCCCTCCCCCCCACGTAGCCCTATGTGGCTTTTGCCTCTACCCCCCCCCCCCCCCCACGTAGCACGTAGCTTTTTTCCATTTTGTTTCCAGAAGACATTTTGTACTGTTTTCTCTTATCAGACGATTGTAAATTACATAAGGAGATAATTAACTGAGGGAAATAAATATTCACATGCTGTTGAGTGTACTGTTCCACATTTTAACTGTGAAAAATGTTATGAAAGGAAAGCTACGTGGCCTGGCTCGGAACCCCCCCTCCCCCCACGTAGCCCAGCGTAGCCTTCCAGCCAACCCCTCCCCCCCTGGACCGAGCCACGTGGTTTGTGCACGCTCCCTTAATGGATGACCCCTTATCCTTGTTTGTTGTATGTTTCATTAATCTAGCTGCTGGAAGCTTACCACTTAAAATTGATATGATCCTTGTTATTACTTTGTACTATTTAGAGAAGTAGTGAAAAAAAAGTCTACAGAACTTGCAAAACCTTTGTAATAAAGAATCCAAGAAAATATTGAAGCATGTATGTAAGAGGAAATTGTTTTAGACAGGTGTTTAGAAAGATTACTTGAGGAGTGGGATCCACTTAAAAAAAAAATTATGAAGTGCTAATATCACCTCCAAATATTTCAATCAGCTTGACATTGTTCATAATACCAAAAGTTGAATGCATTGGATCATGGAGCAGCAGAAGAAGAGTGTTCTTGATTATCCCTCCCCAACAACTCCTAAAAAATGGCTTAGTCTTTCAAAAGCAACTATGTGAACTTTTTTTAACTCTTGTTTTGACCTTTATACATATATGTATAGTTTTCATACAAATGCAAATAGTTCACTACTTGCTTGTAACTAAGCAAAGAAAAAGTAGTTCGGATATGTGGATTTTTTTTTAGAAGCTACATATTTTCAATTTTTTTTTTTTCAGAACAACCATATCCCCTTCAAAATACTCTCCATTACAACTAATACACTTGTCCCACCAGTGCTTCCATTGTTCGATATATTTTCTGTAGTCATCTTTAGAAATGGCTGACAGCTCCTCCCTCATTTTTTTCTTGACCTCTTCAATGTTGTCAAATCGGTGTCCTTTCATGAGAGAAATTTGCACGGAGTCAGGTCAGGTGAGTAAGGTGAGTAGGGCAGCTGAACATGCCATTTTTTTTGCCAAAAACTGCCTAACAGAGACAGCTCCTTGTGCAGGTGCATTGTCGTAATCGAATAACCGGTCTCCTGTCTGCCACAAATCGGATCTTTTTTGATGAACACTGTTGTGTAAGCTTCATAAAACTTCCAAATAAAAGGTTTGATTGATGGTCTGAAGTAGGTGAACAAACTCTGAATCAACTACACCCTTGGCATCCAAAAGGAAATTGAGCATTTTTTTAATGTTTGATTTGATTTGACAACATTTTTTTGGACAGAGTGACAGTGACATCTTCAATTGGCTTGACTGTTGCCTTGTTTCTCGGTTGTAACCATAACACCACGACTCATCACCAATAATGACTTTGACAGAAAATCTGGATCAATTTCAAGCTGTTTTTTTTTTTTTTTTTTTTTTCAAAGCAAAACATGTTTCAACTCGACATTCTTTTTGATTCTCAGTCAGAGTCCGAGGAACAAACTTGGAAATAGCCCTTTTCATTCCCATATCTTCGGTTAAAATTCTCTAAGATAACCCACTAATCTCTGACAGTTGATCAATTGTCTGTCCACAGTCTTAGAGCACAAGCTCTCAAATTTTTTCAAAATTTTCGTCAATTCAGGCATTTGATGGACGTACAGAATGAGGTGTGTCATCAACTGACATGTCACCATTTTTAAACCGAGCGAACCACTCATACACTTGAGTTTTTCCCATAGTGTCAATTTGTAAGCCATTTTTTCTACATTTAAACAGTTTCAGCATCAATTTTACTGAGTAGAAAATAAAATTTCACAGCTGCACATTGTTCACTTGTTGTCATAAAAAACGAAACAATAACAAAATAGCGCTAGCAAAAACAATCGCTGCAGATTAACATAACAAGCCAGGTCGACAACAAAGGCGACACTGAACTGACAATGAATTGCGCTATAAACTCCTGGCGGCAGAAACACGTACTACACAAGCTCCGCCCACGGCAATGCTATTCCTGTTATTTTTTGGTACCCCCTCATATATTGCTGCATGCCTTGGTTGGTGTGCGTGGAAAGGATTGAACCTTTGGAAATGTGCTACCCCCTTTTAGATTTCAAAGAGTCTAGAAGATCTTGTACCGACCCTAAAATCAGATAAAATGCTTAGGAATCAGATGCTGTTGCTGGAAACATCTACCAGTAGGCCGACTTCTCAACTGTGAAAAGCTCTGGGAATGTTCCATATGATATGAACTCCACAAGTTCCCAAATATTAACCTACCATGATATAATGGACTTTGCGATTGAGGAATTATTTTAGACCTGTCACCACACTACAAGCCATTTGATGTTTAAGATGATTTTAATGATGTATTTAATGAAATTTTAAATCGGCATCAAATTTATACCCCACTATATGTGAATGTGTTTAAGCAGACTAATAGTGTAGGATGCTCTGTAGCGTTCCCTATAGCAACTTACAAATAGAAGCTGAATAGTAGCTGCAGCATGTCTACAGTTGAGTGCTATGCTTTATTCAAGTCACTGTAGCATATTAAAGTAAGTTGTCTCATAGAGTTCATCATATTGCTGTGTTAGCCTTAGCTGCATACAAGCATTAGGAAACACACTCTTGAGACAAACTAGATCAGAATATAGAGGATGTCCTTCAGCCTTGGGGAAAGGAGATGATATCCTGTTGGGTTCCCAGCCATCTGGGAATGAAGCGACAGATAAAGCTGCCAAGATTGCCTGTAGTGAGGTCAGAACTGACTTTGTTCCAATCCAAAAGTCTGACTTGACTCAGCACCATAAGGAAATATCTTCGATATTTTGGCAGAGGTAGTTGGCTTTGAAGCACCTCTTTCTAGAAGGCACAAAGGGATGATGTTGTTGTTGTTGTTATTCGTTTCCACATGGGGCACTGGCCTTTGAAGTGCAGTTCCCTTCTTTGCCAAGAGGATCCACTGGAATGTGAATCTTGTGCCATGCCTTTAGACTGTGTCACATGTTAACACACTGTTTTATTTTTCGTTTTAAGGGCAGATGTTGGCCTAGCTAATGATCTGTCATTTTTTTAAACAATGGCAATATAAGATACAGCACGTGCTATTTCAAAATTCTGGTTAATTTTTGACCACAGCTCAAATGTAACTAGTCTGTTTTTCTATCCCACTTGAAGCCTTTTAAGTAAGATTCCATTTCCTGCTTAAAATGATAAAGGTCAGCTAGGTCTGTACAATTTGTTGCTCCCTTTATTTTCATGTTTACTGCCAGTAGAATTTGTGGGTGTTTTTAAATATGCTCTACTGTTTTAAATATGTTAAGTGAAATTAAGCACTTTTGTGTTGTACAATAGAAATGAAAGCTATTCACAGTAGGCATATTTTAATCTGAAACAATTTTCTTTCCATGTAATATTCATTGCAGTAGGTATTTTAATTAGGATGATAAACAGATTTTACATCTCAAGTCAGATTGGTTGTTAGACTTTGATTAATACTAATGCTATAATCTAATCATTTTTGTAAACCTGCATGATATTTAAAACATTGCTATAGTCTAAATTTCAGCATAATAGGCCGTTTGACAGTATTAAAAATATATTATAAATTGTAGCCATTCTCATAGATTAATGCTTCAGGAAGCTAATTTTTTTAATCTGGAAAAGAAAAGATGATTATTTTTAATAAAAAATCGAAGTGAAAATTATTCTTTTCTTACCTCTGGTCACGTGACAGAAAATGCTCTAGTATTGGTGGTCGCTTGAATGACGTCACACGTCTGTAAAAGGTGCAGGTGTGAATGAAGCGTTTCCTATTATCCAAGTTTTCAACTGTTTTTATTGTTTGTTGTTGGTCATTTATAAAATATCACACTGTGTGGTGTCCCCCCGAATGCAAGGCCAGGGCGTTAACAGCTCACTCATCACACTCGGAACAAATGGATGTTGTGGGCCATTATTCTTAAGTCCAGATAAAAGATTATAGATAAATGATAATTTTTTTGTCAATAAAACTGAATTTGTTTATTAATTTACCTACCTCGTTTCACTTCATATCACCCAAAGAAACTGTGAAGTGTTTACTATTAACATAAAGAGAAGCAACTAAGAAAATCCAAGTAGCTGTGTGATTGAAGAGTGGTAATGAAATTCAGAACATCCTACGTTCAAACCTTGGTTGGAATAATATTTTTTGCGTGCATTTTTTCCATTTTTGTTTGCTGTTTTTTTTGCACTACAGAACCATGTCTTTATTCAAAGAATTCATAATGGTTGCTAAGCGTCATGCAAGCGTTTGAAATAAATTGCTACCATACAAAAATACAGGTGCACAGCGGTGAATAATAGAATTTATTTTAGAAGTGAGATCACTTGTAGAAATTTCACGCTAATCTTGCAACAGTTCCAGAACGCTTTGTGTCCCTTTTGTTGCAGTTTTTATGTGATGTAACTGCAGGTTACCTTTCTGACATAAATGCGTCTATTTAGGCGGTATTTACTTTTAATGTGCAAGGTGCTTTTTTAAACTGTTTTCGGTATGCAAGTAACGAGTAACGTCCAATGTCCTTTTTGAAGTCTTCTTTGGTTATATTTCAAATGGTTGTAATTCGCTTGTTATCCAAAAAGTTGTGAAGCCTTCAGAAAAAAAAGAAAAAACTAAATTGATGTTTTGGTGGATTTTCGGAAAAAAAATTATACAGCCAACAGCAACTAGCATCCAAAGAAAATGACAACAGAAAACAAATTAATCATTTTCCGAAGCATGGATCAAACTAAGGACCCTAACCTTAGTGATACTCGCCTTAAACAATGTATTACATTTAACTATACGACTTTGCGGTGTAAATGAGCTTCACAGAAAATTGTAAGTGACTTTGTCACAATATAAATTGAAGTTGTTACATTTTGAAGCCCCACAGAATAAAGCTCGGGGGTTGTTTCTATAGTAGCCTCACAACTAAGGCATCTATTTTCAATATTTTTCTGCTGTAGGCTTTTAGAAATAGGGAATATGCATGAAATTCAAATTTACGTCTAGTATTTTTATTTTGAAACTTTATTGGTGTAGTATTACCACTATAATGTTTTTTCCTATTTATTCGATTTTTATTTACTTATTTTAATTTATCAAAAGTGCTAAAAATACAAGGGAAATGTAACTCGCAAAACACAACGCTATTGGTCGAATCGAATCGTGACGACCAAGTACACGATATTATTGTGAACAAAGGCTAGTTGCTGGGAGTTCTAATAGCTTTGCAATTGTATTGAAGTTTATTTTAACATATCAGCATAACTGGTGAGATATTATATTCTTGCTATAATACACACACCAAATAATGACTGAAAGTGGTTTTCTGAAAGCACAGTCGGATAATCTTCCAAAAATTGATTCTTTGATGATGACAAGAAATTTTGCAACAAATCCGAATTTTATGTCCGCTCAGCTCAGAGCAGTGATATATAGTAAATTATTAGCCACTATTATCAAATGCTAGCGTGGTCCATGCGGTAGGGTGTTAACTTCATAATTTTCTGACCCGCGTTCAAATCCCCACAGAATTAAATATTTTCATCTTCAGAAATTGTCAAGCTTGACCTTTTTATTTTGTTAAAACTTCATTTACGTTCTTTTATTGAGTGAAATAATATTTAAAACAAATCATATTATCTATAATTCAGCATCATTTTTTTTCCTGAAATTCTTTTTTTTCGTAATGAATTCACGGGTCTACCGACGGATTGTCTTTTCACAACACAAATCGGCCGCACACCCTTAAAAACTTCATTGTAATCATTCGTCAAGAAAGTCTCTTACATTTTTTTTCACTTTTTGTTAATAAGTTGTTTCAGTGCGTTTTCAATTGAAATAGTTCCTATCACGTTATTTATTTCATCTTCGTCGTTTCTTAACTTGTATATTATCAAGAGGTATTTTAAACAAAATACGTAGCATTGGGAAGATAGTTTTTTGTTTCTTTCTTCTACACTTGATTTTTTCCAAGAATGGTTGCATGTAAATGGTTGAAAATAAAATAGTAGGCCTATCCATGACGAAAAATGGAGCTTGACAAGGAAATGGAAGAACAAGTGACAAATGCTTATAAACATTGCAAAATCGCCTCATGACTTAATTTCATTGGGTATGGAGCGAGTCATATTAGAAAGACATTTTTGATAAATGGACCGATATTATGTTTGGTGTATTTGTTATAAGCAATGTGACTTGTTTTAAATTTTAATTTGCGATATAAAAGTATGTAAATGAAGTTTTAACAAAATAAAGAAGTGAAGCTTGTCAATTTTTTAGGTAAAAATATTTTATTCTGCGGGGATTTGAACTCTGGTCACAAACTCATGAAGCCAGCACACTATCCCATAGACCAGGCCGCCATTTGATAAAGTGGGGGCAAAACTTTGGTATATAGCCATCATCTAGAATTTTTTGTTTATTTGTATGCAAATATCTCACAATCTAGGGAGTATTTTGAAATACGACTATAGCACACACATATAAGCTGTGTACCCTTCAACATATATGAAGGAGATTGCAAGCCGTTCTTAAAATGTCTGATGGTCTCCAAGTAAGATATGATTAAGAGTTTGAACAGGTAACGAATTTTTATGTTACATTTCCTAAAATACATCAATACAGAAATTCTAAGTACTTACGTACAAATGATCTTCACAATAATATAAACAACTAGTTGCAGATCTATTCTCATAGCGGTACACCACTTTTTTCTTATATTCGCATCTCGCGGGACAAGAAAATACACTTTATAAAGTGTATTTCTTTTAGTATTTTTGCACACAGGCACAATACAGTACTTATAACACGGTTTCCAACTCCTTCCATATCGACATTAGTTAGAAAACATGAAAGTTTTAAGATGAAACACTCCACGCTATACAGTACGCCAATGCGGTCGTGTACTTACATGTCACAGTGTTGCGCGCCAAAATGGCAGTGTTTAAATCGGTGGAACTGGATTTCAGTTTTAAAGTATTTATTTTGATGTTAAATCTTAATATTTACATCAATGTTATATTTTTTACGGTTATGTACGAATGTAAATAATTGATTAAAAAAATAAAAAAAATACATGCATATACCCTGTTGCTTTAAAAAATAGTTGAAAACTTGGATAATAGGAAAAGCTCCATTTTCAGCTGCAGCTTTTACAGACATGTGACATCACGAGTGTTGTTGCCAGCGCCAGGCAGCAAAGGAGTGTTTTGGCAGGCTTTTAAATATTTTAAATTTGAATTTCACGCAAAATAAGCACTTTTTGATGAAAGTTAAAAGTGCTCTGTGAATAACATGTACCCATAA
Organism: Vandiemenella viatica; assembly: GCA_031002005.1. NCBI lineage: Eukaryota > Metazoa > Arthropoda > Insecta > Orthoptera > Morabidae > Vandiemenella > Vandiemenella viatica. The sequence continues at coordinate 154,209,236 of CM061921.1, forward strand.
ACAATTTAAAACCATTTTCAAGAAGTAGTCAAATACCCAATTTAGTTAACGTATTAGGTTTTTTTTTCTATTTAACATTTTTATCTAACAAGAATTTTGCTTTCTATCAATTTCAGTGTAACTTCTTCAGAGAAGGTTGATAAAGAGAACAGATATTCAGACTTCACAATTATATCACTCCCATATCCAGGATGTGAGTTCTTTAAAGAGTATAGAGATAACAACTATGTTGCAAGAGGTTTGGTATTTGATTGGAGCCAAGCGCATGTTGATGCCAGCATTGGAGTACCAGATGACCATATTGCTTCACAGCTGAGAATAAACTGGAATACTTACAAAGTGCGTACTCTTGGATTACTATTTATGATCTAAATTTTGATAACTTCTTTAGTTTACGCTGGAGGAAAGGTAATTATAAATATTTTTCTGTTATCAGATTGTATTTATGTATTTCTGAGAGCACCTTCTGTTAAATATTATATTTGAAAAGCTAAAATTTATTTCTAAAAGAAAACTGGTATGATTACCACAAAACATTATTACATTGTGATGTTATCAAGCAGCTTTATCTTTTTCAAATTAGTTTAAATTGTTAGTAAATATGTGCTACTAAAAAAAAACAGTTTTGATAAAACTGGCTGAAAAAATAATTCAAATTCTGCTTACACATTTTCTCATTTACATTTTTGATCAGATGTGAACAAATTGGGTCAATTTTTTGAGAGTAACTACATTACCAAAAAAAAATGCGTATTTTGCCACTTCGTATGTAAACAACAAGAGTGATTGTCTTTAAGAAGGAAGCAGGTTCAAATAGCCATCCAGATTTTGGTTTTCTAGGTTTTCTCAAAATCACTCCAGGCCAGGATGGTTCTTTTGAAAGGCTGTGACCAAATTCCTTTCTGTCCCTTGCCTCCACTCCTCTCCCGCTTTTAGTAACCTATCAATGAGGTGTGAAGCCTGAACTTTTTTAAAAATAAACAACAATTGGAAAATTTGGCATTTTTAATCAATTTTTCTTCATTACAGTTGAATTCTTAAATTACAGCTAAACCTGTAACCTCAGCATAACATCAGCCACATTTAGAAAAACTTTCACTGACTGGGCACATAAAATTTATGAGGCCACCTACAGACAATTTTAACAACATTCACCATGGCATCTGAAATTTGTTTCTAACTGTTTCACATTTCAAAAAGTAATGATTTTATGTATTAGACAATCAATATTCATGCACATTGTGCTACTTATAATACCACACACTACACATTATTTCAATAACACAATAGAGCAGAATAATATCTTGCTAGAATCTTTTTGGCTCTGGCTTTTTGTAACTGTAATGAAGGTAGACAAGAATGAAGTAAGACACTCCGCTGTTAATAGCCTTGGACTGAATTAAAAATAGAAAAAGACTTCCACTTTCCTTCCAGATACTGTATGTCAATTGTGTGGAATGTTGATAGATAATAGTGACTATGAAACTGCTGTTAAGCAATGGATAACCACTCTCTTACCACAGATGAAAAGCAGGAAGGCCAGAGCGAACACAAAAACACGAATACACTCCGCTAATGTCCCCGTCGTCGACGCGCCCTTAAGCCACACACACACACACACACACACACACACACACACACACACACACACACAAGAGAGAGAGAGAGAGAGAGAATAACACTTCACAATATTTCAGTAAAAAATGTTACTCCCCTGGATATTGATTTACACGTAACTGTGATTTGTCAGTGTATAAAAATAGCATTTTCATTTGATTTTCCTCACCTAAAACCATACTGTTCTTCTCTACCTGTTTCCTATATTCTTTGTTTGATTTTATTCAGGATAATTTTTTCATATATTTTCAGGCAGTTACTCAGCAATATTTCCTGCAGGGGCCTGGTACGCAAGTTTGGTGAATCCGCGGTGCCCGAGCTGGACACATGTGAGCGCCAAAGTTTCCCACACTGTAAACTCCTACCATGCTTCAACGACCACCGTTAGGCGTGGCAGTGGAACATTGTGTGCTTAGGAGAAAGGGGATCTTGGCTTAATCGCCTTGATCACGAGGACGGTACAAACCTCTATAAAAAAAAACCCTCAACCTCAAGGTCAGACACGTGTCGAGGAGGTGCGTGGGTGAGAGGCAGATCACTCGCTAACGTGCAACCTTAGGGGCACCTGCACACCCCTGTTGTATTAGTGCTTCCGTTTAAATTGGTTTTACTCGTGGGACCAAAATTAAGCCTCACAAAACCATAAACCAAAAATCTGCGGTACGGGTGTGCCACAGACTAATCTAAATACACTCTGTTCTAAGTAGCGGGTGAGGGTTGATAGCCCCCCCCCCCCCCCCCGCTTCAGAAAGTGACAGTAATAGAAAAGTCTGTTCGCTTGCGAACACTTTTATAGTGATGCAAAGGGTGGAAGGAGCCTTTGAAAAAGTTTCACAGTTTTATATTTCAAAGGGGTTAGAGGGTCTGGTAGGGACCTTGAATTCAGTGAAAAAGCTTAGGAACAGGACGCTGCTGCTGCAAACAACAACCAGTAGGCAAACTACCCAACTCCTTAACTGTGAGAAGCTCGGGGAGTTAGCCGTTTCCTGTGAACTCCACAAATCCCTAAACCGCAGCAAAGGCGTAGTCACCTGCCATGATTTAATAGATATAGGGACCGAGGAACTCGTTAAGGAGTGGAAAGATCAGAAAGTGGTCGAGGTACATCGGATTACACAAAGGGTTTATGGCAGTATTGAAAATACTGCCACCTTCGTCCTTACGTTTGACATTCCAGTACTGCCAAAGAACATCAAAGCAAGGTACATCAACCTGAACATCCATCCGTATGTTCCGGACCTGATGCGCTGTTTTCAGTGTCAGCGGTTCAGACATGTAAGGGCAACTCCACCTGCGGTAAGTGCGGCAAGGGGGCACATGAGCCGGGAGTCAGTTGCACGCTACCACAGGTGTGCGTCAACTGCTCTGGATCGCACCCAGCCTGGAGTAGGGAGTGTCAAGTGTATCTTGAAGAGCGCAAGATACAGGAGCTGAAGACAAAGAGCGGATTCCCTATGGGGAAGCTAAAAAGAAGGTCAAGTAGCTCGCCGCTCCAATTTTTGGGACTAGTTATGCAAAGATGGCTTCAGCTCCCGTCAGGAAGCAGAGTGTTGCTATCCAGACGTCCTTTGCAGAAATGGGCACGAGTACTTCTTGCTCATGTCAATGCAAATGCGGTGCTAAACCCGCTAAGGTCGTAACGCCTAATACCGCAGACGTCGGTAGCAGTACATCTGACACCTCGACCACACCAGCAGCAGCAGCAGCACATGTTACACCAGCAACAGCAGCAGTTTAAGTCATTGCACCTCCAATTCCTCTACGTGCAGTGACTGGAATAGCAACAACATCTGCTACCAGTGCAAATGGAGGTGATCAAAAGATCCGGTGCCCGTAGTTTCGACAGACGGACCTGACTCAGTTTGTGAAATCCCCCTCTTCGTCCCCTCCCAGGATACCTGGTGGTAGGGGAAAAAAGGGAAAGAGGGCAAGGAAGAAGAAATCCAAAGAGGTGTTTGGTGAGTTTACTGAGTCGGAGATGTCTGCCTCTTCGGAGCCCGAACCGGGGCGGGTGAGGATCTACAGGTAGGGTGGCTCCCATACATACTCCAGTGGAACATTAATGGTTTTATGGCTCACAAAGAGGAGTTACAACTCTTAGCACGGTCTGATCCATTGTGTCTCTGTCTTCAAGAGACACACTTCAGACCAACATGTCAACCTGTGCTAAGAGGTTTTGACGTTTACCGAAAGGACGATACCGAGGGTGATCAAGTGTAGGGGGGAGTGGCGGTGTTTGTACGGAACACTGTCCATTCCGAACCTGTAGCTCTCACCTCTCCCTTACAAGCATAGCGGTTAAAATACATGGACTGGTGCAACTAACTGTCTGCTCCTTATATCTACTGCTGGGATTACCAGTTGATTGCAGTCAGCTGGCTGATATCACTCGGCAACTCTCTCGACCTTTTCTTCTATTGGGAGACTTCAACGCGCACAGTGCATTGTGGGGTTCGACCAACAATTGCCCCAGAGGTCAAGAAATTTGTAGATTATTGGAGCTGGAGGATTTGTGCATCCTCAATACCGGTCATATGACGCACTTCACTACTGCTTCCGGTTCGTCCTCTGCCATTGATCTCTCTCTTTGCTCCCCTTCAATTGCGGACTCTGTGCATTGGGAAGTGGACCGTGACCTACTTGGAAGTGCCCACTTCCCAAAATGAATGCACGTAGAGTTCGAACGAGTGGTAAGAAATTCTATACAAAAATGAAATATCAGCATAGCTGACTGGCAGCTCTACATTCATTCAGTCCATCTCGAACTGTGCCATAGCATCTATGAGAAGGTGAAACATCTCACAGATGTAATTCACCAGGCTGCTGATATTTCCATGCATAGCAACTCTGGAGCGCTGCGCAGAACTCCCGTCCACTGGTGGCACGAGGAATGTTGTTCCGCTATACTGGGTCACAGACGGGCCTTGCGTCGGTTTAAGTTGCAGCCGACACCCGACAACCTCACAGCGTTCCGAGTTGATAGAATTAAGGCGCATCGTGTGATTAAGGAGAGTAAGAGGAGGTCATGGCAGACCTTTGTGAGCATCATTAACCGTTCCACAACGTCATCAAAGGTGGAGTCTATCCGCCGTATATCCAGGAGGTACTCATGGCCACCAGTATCTGGATTACTGGATCGGGGGCGTGTAGTTACCGACGAACGAAGCATAGCGCACTTGATGGCAGAGTACTTCGCTGCCATCACTTCATCTGCCGAAAGGCAAATCTTTAGCTTCGACTCATCTGAATTGCGGGACTACAATAGCCCATTTTCATCTTGGGCTCTCAACAGTGCCAAGGACACTGCGCCAGGGTCTGACCTTATCCAGTACCAGATGCTGAGGCATCTTAACAAAGATGCTAAAGAGTACCTCCTAGATATTTTTAATGGAATTTGGACTGGAGGACACTTCCCCAAATCATGGAAGGAGGCAACGATGATCCCTATTTTAAAATCTGGAATGGACAAGTTGTTGCCAGGTAGCTACCGTAGCATTGCTTTAACGAGCTGCGTTGGGAAGACACTAGAGCGGATGGTGAACCGCCACCTCATCTGGTGTCTTGAGTCCCATAAACTGTTGAGCTGTTTTCAGTGTGGATTCAGGAAGTTCCATTCCACCACGTATAACCTGATCCTACTGGAAGCGGCAATTCAAGATGCCTTCATCCGCAGCCAACACTTCGTGGGTATATTTTTCGACGTAGAAAAGGCATTCGATACTACCTGGTGGCACATTATTTTAAAACAGTTATATGAATGGGGATTTAGGGGAAATCTTCCCCGTTTTTTAAAATCATTTTTATCACGACGTTGCTTCCGGTACCGAATTGGTAGGGAAGTATCTGACCTTTTTATTCAGGAAAACGGCATTCCTCAAGGTTCAGTTTTAAGTGTGACCCTCTTTGCAATAGCAATTAACAGCATTTCAACTGTTATAAGGAGGCCCATCTGGTACTCCTTATACGTTGACGACTTTTTAATTTTTTGTTCATCATCTAGCCTGAGAAATGCTGAGTGGCCGCTGCATCTCGCATTGAACAGGCTGGATGAATGGTCAGTACACACTGGCTTCCGTTTTTCTGCTGAGAAAACCCGGTGTGTACTTTTTAGCCGCAGTAGAAGCCTTTTAGCAGAACCTCATCTCACATTGAGGAACATCGTTTTAAGTTTTAGTGAAACTGTTCGGTTTCTGAGCCTCATTTTAGACAGTAGGCTTACATGGCTGCCGCATCTTAAAGATGTTAAAGCCAGAGCCCTGAAAGCTCTTGATGTTTTAAAGTGTCTGTGTAGCAGGTCGTGGGGCGCTGACCACTCCTGCCTGCTACAGTTTTATGGAGCCTTTGTACGGTCACGGTTGGAGTACGGTTGTATTGTATATGGCTCAGCACGGGACAGTTATCTCCGTATACTGGATAGTGTCCACCATGCAGGAATACGCCTCACCACAGGTGCATACCGCACCAGTCCGATACTCAGCATTTGTGCCGAGTCTGGTGAGCCCCGCCACAGACAGTGTTTTTACCCGAACTTTTAGCGATGTTTTAAATCAGTTTTGTGATTTTACCCCGGTATACACGGGTGGGTCTAAGCAGGCTAACGGAGTTGGCTGCTCTGTAGTGTTCCCTCGAGCTACTTATAATTGCAAACTTAATAGCTGTTGCAGCGTATACACTGCAGAGTGTTACGCTTTGTTAAAGTTGATCCAGCATATGAAAATAAGTCGCAGCACAAAGTACATCATATGCTGTGATTCCCTCAGCTGCATCCAGGCCATAGGAAGCATGTACCCAGCAGATCGTCTTGTCCAGGATATACAGGACACCCTCCGATCCCTCCAATCTTCTGGAAAGGAGGTCGTATTCTGTTTGGTACCCGGTCATGTGGGAATCGGGGAATGAGGCTGCTGATGAATCTGCCAAGTTAGCCTGCAACACGGTCAGAATTGACTTTGATCCGCTCCCAAAGTCTGACCTTGCCTCGGCGGGGAAAAGATTTGTTATTGACATTTGGCAGAGGCAGTGGCTGGAGGTAGAGCATAATAAGCTCCGGCTGGTCAAACTGACTATTCAGCCATGGAGCAGCTCCTTCCAGCGGGCGAGGAGGGATGAGGTTCTCCTTACTCGCCTCCGTATAGGGCACTGTCTTCTGACACACAGCTTTCTTCTCTGCCGGGAGGAACCACCAGAATGTGATGCTTGTGGCGTACCTCTGACGGTGCGCCACATTTTAATTGATTGTGAATTATTTTTAGACTTGAGGGCAGACATTGGCCTCGCCAACAATCTGTCCCTCATTTTAAACAATGAGACCAGCAACGTTGAGGGTGTGTTAAAATTTTGTGTTTTGGCCGGTCTAGCGCCTAAAATTTTAGGTAGATCGGCCTAGTTTTAAGATGGATGTGTGGCGTCTTTACAGCCACCCACCCATATGCATTGTTTTTATTTTTTTATATTGTTATGATTCTTGTCTCGCTGGCCACTATACAGCCAGTAAGACATAGTGTTTTTAATTCTCTTTTCAACCTGCTTGGCCCCTTTACAGCCATACAGGTGTTGTACGGTGTAAAGTACCATTGGCCCCTTTAAAGCCACTTCTGATTTTATGATTTATTTTATTTGCTGTCTGTGTGGCCAACCCCTTTACAGTCGACCATGCAGACAGTATTTTAGTACATTCTTAAGCCACAGTACTAGCTGGTAATTATTAGGGCGCTAATGACCCCGATGTCGACACGCCCTAAAGTAATAACAACAACAACAACAACATCAGCAATATAATACCCCTGTAGTTCTTGCATTTTGATTTGCTTTCTCTTTTTATGAATTGGAAATATGACTCCCTTCCTCCAGTCCTCGGGTATTTTCTTGTCTTTCCGAAATGTCCATGTAACTCTGTACAACCATTGTATTCCCATTGCTGCTGCTTCTTTTATCATTTCTGCTGTCAGTCCACCTATTCCTGTCAATTTCACATTTGATATTTCTTTCACTGCCAATTCTAGCTCCAGCATGCTAAATTTTTCTGATTCCCTTATTAAAGCTGTTATTTCATTCTCCTTTTTTTTTTGGTACTTTCTTTGGTTTTTCCCAGGTTTCCTTCCATTCCTTCCACATTTCTACCCCCTTCCATGTGGCAGGTGACAGACAACAGTGTGAAGTATGGAATGGCATGTAGGGGCAAAGTACAGCGGGGAACTAGTGTGCCCCATGACTGATATGGTAGGTGTGAACACACTACAAGAACCCTGAAAAATAATGGCCAACAGAGCTCTGGTGAAGCTATGACAGGCCTAGCTAGCCAGTATTGGGTAGAGCTTGCTTTTGAAAATAAGCACAGCTGCAGAATGGATAGAGGTTAAAATGTTCCTAGCACCAAAAATTATCATTTATAGATGTTTGAATTTTAAAATCCCCACTTAAAGAAGAAGAAAAAATTGAGGCTAGTATTTCACAGTTCAGAAAATGTCTTGAATGCAACAGATTTAAAATTTTCAACTCAATGTTGTGCTGGTGAGAACAGATCTGCATGCTCTAAATCACTTGACAAAATCTCTCTTCAGGTAACAAAATAAATAAAATTCTATTATAAACATTCTTTAGTGATTTTAGGCATTCCCTGGTTCTCAGATGAACATATAGCAATTGCTATGATTATTTGCCTTTGGCTTCGGTATACGAGGGTGGTTTGAAAAGTTCTCGGAATATATTAGAATTAAGTATCTTACCTCGGTGGAACTGCTTTTATTTTTCAACATAGTCTCCCTGTAGACTAATGCATTTGGTCCAGCAATGTTCCAATGCCTTGATCCCATCTCGAAAATGAGATTCCTCCAGGCCTGCAAAACACCTCTCCAATTCGGCTGTCAGTTCTTCCCTTGTAGAAAATCTCTGTCCACCGAGGAAATTTTTCAGCTTGGGGAATAGATGAAAGTCTGATGGTGCCAAATCAGTTGAATAAGGTGGATGTGGCAACAGTTCGTACTTCAGTTTTGCCATGGCAATAACACTTTTGTGCAGCGGAGCGTTGTTCTGATGAAAGATGACATTTTTCCTTGCCAAACCAGGCCTTGTTTTGCGTATCCTTTCCTGTAATTGGTCTAGGAGGTTTGCATAGTATTGCCCCATGTTTGTTTGGCCAGTATGAAGATAATCTATCAGCAGAATGCCTTTTGCATCCCAGAAAACTGAGGCCATGACCTTTCCGGCCAAACACACTGCCTTTGCTTTCTTTGGTGGTGGTGAATCAGCATGTTTCCACTGCTTTGACTGCTGTTTTGTCTCTGGGGTATAGTAGTGGACCCAAGTTTCATCTGTAGTCACAAACGGGCACAAAAAATCCTGTTGGTTGCTCTGAAACCGGGCCAGACTTTGTTCGGACATTTCCAATCTGGTGCGTTTATCGTCCAGTGACAAGAGTCGTGACACCCATCTTGCGGATAATTTTTTCATACCCAATTCTTCGGTTAAAATATAATATACCCATTCAGAAGACATCCCTACAGCTTCAGCAATCTCCCGCACTTTCAGTCGACGATCCTCCATGACCATTTTATGCACTTTTGCGATAAATTCTGGGGTCGTAGCACTTTTTGGCCGTCCACTACGTGGATCATCATCCAAGCTCTGCCGACCAAATTTAAACTTGCTGGTCCACTTGGCAACAGTTGAAAATGAAGGAGCAGTGTCCCCTAGTGTGTTCTGAAAGTCGGCATGAATTTCCTTTGCTTTCATACCTTTCTTTACAAAGTATTTAATCACTGCTCGAATCTCAGTTTTTTCCATTGTCACAAATCACTACGCCGGAACAACAACAAAGAGTCATCACTACCTCACTACTGCAGCTAGAGCACTGACGTGCCACGTGTTCACTCACAAAGGACATGTGATTATTGTGTGGGAACCTCATTGCTCTAGCACTGACATCTAGCGGTGATTCCGAGAACTTTTCAAACCGCCCTCGTATTTGATAAGTGTATTATGTATCCATGAACTCGGACTAAACTCATATCATTACAGAGAGAGACAAAATATTATCTGGCTTGTCTGTACAAAATTTAGTTCAAGTTTCACTCAATTGCTGTGTATAATTGTCTGAATATTTAGAGCGTGGAGAAAATGGCTGTTTTTACACGTTGCATCTGTTTTCTTAATAACCAGCCCGTATACACAAGTAATGATTGGACACTATATGAAATATCAGTCGTCCTTGTATTTTATCACAATGTATGGCTAAATACAAACTCAAATTGCATATTAATTGTTGTATTAGCTATTACTTACTATGTAATTTCACTCTTGTACTGTGTAGTATGGGCTAAAGGTTAAGAGTCTGTGAGTACTTTTTATTGTGACACAGAATTTTTAAACTGTTTCTGTTGTAAAGCATTCTAGGATATAAGAATCTTTTTGGTAAATATCATGCAACTTAAGAATATAATGTAGGCTCAATAATGTTATTCCACCTCCACTTTCTACAGATTTCTGATGATACTTTATGCTCTGACAAAGAAGGTTCCGTAAGTGTGATGCTCCAGTTCTATTAATTTTGTGATGTGTCAGTAGACTAAAATCTAAAGGTTGGTTTTATATCATCAGAAAAACATATTTGCTAACATATTAATGTTGTATGGTTTTCACATTTCTTCAAAAAGGGAAAACGATATAATTACGCTAAAAACTGATATATCGCACATATGCGACAGACATGTCCTTCACCCTGCAATTTCATTATTTTTGTAAAATGTTATAGTAGGTGAAAATCTAAGTTCAAAATAATTAGTTTATCTGCAGAAAATGTTTTTTAGGGGGTGAAATAACACTAGTGAGAGGTGTTATTGAACCTTTCCTTATTTTTGCATGAATAAAATTAATCAACTTTATTGAAATAAATTGGAAACTGTTTATTATGGGAAGGAATAGAAATTTGCCATTTCCCCAACCAGATTACATCTTTTTCAGGAATGAATGATTCCAGCCATTTCCAAAATCACAATTAAGAATCCATTCGTTGCTATAGTAATATTTTAGGTTTTTCTGCGCTAACAAGATAACATATACTTTCCCTGATTTTTCTGTGGGCATCTACCATTTTTGGATATAAATTGAGAGAGAGTTGAAAAATAACTGTTTTCCATCTCCTGAAATTTGAGTAATCGATTTGGGGAATTGTGATTTTTATCATTTCATTTTCAAATTTGTTTCATCATCTTTTTGCAGACTTTTTCCACTTTCACAAGTTAGTCCTGGCTTTTCCTCTTTCCAGTAACTTGTGCCTATTTTGAAATCTTTTTTTAGGTATTCTTTATTTGTGGGGGTTGGGGACTGTCCTAGCATTCACCTTGATGATTGTGGAAAACTCCCTAAAAACCATAATCATGATAGCCAGTATGTGGGGTCCGGAGCTTGAACCTAGCCCCATTGTAAAGTGTGGTGGCCCATTAATGCACACGGACACACTGGTGGGTAATTTGTCATCAAAATTATTTTTCTCCATTCAAAACAGAATCTTTTTTTCACATCTTTTACAATAGGTTATTTCATTCCCTAAAAAGGTTTTTCTATAGATAAAAAAATTCAGGTTTAGATTTTAATCTACCTTTATGTATCCTAGAATTATTGAAATCAGAGGGGCACAATGTGTCTGGTAAAAGTGTGATTAATCGATCTTCTGGGGGTAGGTACCCTTAAATTTAGATTTGTTAAAGAAACATAATACTCAGTGTTTCATTTGCAATGATCAACAACTGTTCATAGTAATAGTGTTTATGTGACAATTTTTAAAAATGATTGAGGTGGCTCACCATCAGAAAATTGATCAGATTGTGGAAATTAAGTTTATCCTTTCTTGTGGTAAACATTCTGTTTTACAAAACAATATTTTTTCCCTTGACTATATTAACTTGGCATTTCTATTTCACACACTAAAAAGAGTTTTCTGTAGATAAACAAATTTATTTCAGACCTAGATTTTTACATAGCTGCTATAATATTTCGCTAAAATAATTGAAATTGGGGGGAGGCAAGAACACGCCTGTATGATAAGTATGTTGAATAAATTTTTGGGGTAGTTGCTCCTAAATTTTGATTTTTCGAAGAAGTTAGGAAAAAATTTAATTTTGAGACAGACCTATCATATACTTTTTTTTCTTTAGAAATTTTAATTCATATTTATTTTTAGATTGGCATTTCAAAACTGGGAGAAAAATGGGGGGGGGATTCAAACCCCAATGATTGAGTAGCTGGGATGAGAAAATTGTTTGTTATCCTTCCTCATGAGAAACATTTTGCAATTTGTTTTGGCAAAGTAGATTGCCTTTTCTGTATGAAACGTCAAAATTTTCGGTTTTCTCCCAACTGGAGGGGTTTGGGGGCTATTTCTCCCTTCTGAATGTTTTTACACTGATTATATATATATAAAAAAAGAAATTTGCCAACCTTTGATTTTAGTCTACCATAACATATTGTAAGATTATTAAAATCAGAGAGTGGCACTTGGGGAACTTGCCTTGAGTGAGATTAACAGTGTGCTGTAGGAAAGTAAAAATCTCTTTTTTACTATCAACAATTATATGCATGTTGTCCTAGACAAAGGAATAGATTATATAACCAGTATTTTATTCAAATTTCATTCTTCATAGTTCAAAGTGGCTGGGATATCCTGTGCATGTTGTATCGTATCGAAAAAAATATAAAATCAGTGTAATGGTTCTTTGGAAATCTTTAGTATCTTCAAAGAACTATTTTTACAATAGTAACATTACTTTTGGTAACAAAAAACAAATATAGGGAGTAGGGCAAACGATTGAATGCACATATTTGTTCCCAAGCTAAAACTTTAGTACAGCCCCATGAAATATCAGCCAGCTGCTCAACATGGGACAGTATTTCTGATTGTGCTTTGCATCTTATTCTTTTGATGCATATCTACTAATGGATGTTTGTGACCACATTTTGTGTATCTATTTCTGTCTCTGTGTGCATCAGCTTTTAATATTAACTGCTGAAAGTGGATGGAGTTTCGGATTGTTGCCATGAGGTGAATAAAGACTGGATCACAGAAATATCAGATTTCTATTTTAATCAACATAAAAATAAAATGAGTCTATATAATTATCAGACAGTATACTCGGAACTCATTGTAAGAATCTAAAAAATTGTGATGAGTCCTTGTCATCTTAGTTTTGTCAAGAATTGCTTGAAGAATTTTCTTCTACTGTTGGAGATCTTCTATGTTGATTAGCCAGATTTAAAATATAAATAATTTATGTTTGAAAGTTGCAGTTTGTGAGGGGGGGGGGAATAGTTTTGAGGAGGGGAAGTTACCATTTCAATTTTTAGTTAATATTACATTTTTTAACTCTCATTACAGGAATGGGATTTGGTTCGACTGACTCAAAACTATATGAAATTACTTCTTCGTTACCTACAAGATAATACAACTGGTTTACTGATCCATTGTATCAGTGGATGGGACCGTACACCCTTGTTTGTGTCCTTACTGCGCCTTTCACTTTGGGCAGATGGAGTCATTCACCAGTCTTTAAATGCATACCAAATTCTTTACTTAACTATTGCATATGACTGGATGTTGTTTGGTCATAACCTTGAAGATAGGCTGAGCAAAGGAGAAGAGATTTTCTTCTTCTGTTTCCACTTCTTAAAACACATGGTCAGTGAAGAGTATAGTGTCTTATCTTCCCGGCCGAAGATGAAGAATATTGTGATGCGAAATGACTCTGATCTTCACTTGGAGGGTGTTTTGTTTGAAGCAGAATGCCCTGTAAGCTGCCAGGGATCAAATGTAAGCCTGAACAGTTCTTGCAGTTCACAGAGCAGCAAGAGCCAAGACAATCCACCAATATATTTCCATACCATACAAGATGGCTTCGAAGAAGTTTCAAATGGGTAAGTATGAAGACTTAGTTATTTTAGAGTGAGGGTGATAACTGTTTTATTCCATTCACCCATTATGTGACTTACATTTTGTACTTTCATTATATTTGACCAAAGTTGTGCCTTTTTATCCCCACCCCACAATTCTTTCTTCAATTAATCTATATTTTTCTTTTCATTGTTCTTGAATACCATATACATAATTACTGAGCAATACATAATTAAGTGAAGAGGATTACATCACCATCTTAAATTTTACTTTAAATAACCTAATTTCCATTTGGATGGAAGAAAAAACAAATGCATCAGTTCAATTTCTGATTTCACTCTGTTGTTCTATTCAGTGTGGGCAGCGTATAATAATTTTAATCTTGAGCAGTTAGAGTGACTTACTTGTTTCTAATTAATTTACCCATGTTTCCTATGGCTTTTAGACAAATGTGCCTCATCCTATCAGTAAGATGTGAAATGCTTTCATAAGGGCTGAAATCGGTCATGACACATTGTGTTGCACAAGCAATACATTTGAAGAAATGTCGTGTTTGGTTTTCCCTCACTGGTTCACTAGTTGATAAGTTTCATTAATCATCTGTTACCTAACAGTGGTAAATTTTAATGTTAGTACTTAGTCATTAAATGAATGTAAGGAATAGTGTCAGAAAGAATTGAAATATGTTGTTAACTTTGTGTTTATTGAGACTTGGCATGTGAAAGAACAATTAAACATCACTACATGAAAATTACTGTATGGTAGCACTGAACTACAAAATATGTATATATGAAACATATACAGGGCTTATTAAAAAAATTTGCATCAGGAGACAACGGTAAAAATTCAGGGACAGAGCACTAAATACTGGGAATGTCTCTGGGAAACGGGGATGTCTGGTAACCGTAGCCTGCAGCTTTGGTTATGCTGTGCACCTTTTAATCAACAATCATCCAGTGTAGAGATGGGCAAAACGCTTTTTTCCAGTAATACATTATTCAGTTATTGCTTCTTTTTTCTAACCGCCTTTTTTAACACTTAGAAATAGCGTACAGTTATCTGTGGTGACGCTATACACTTCTCTGCTCAGAAACGCTCTTCTCTTGTTGCATAAGCCGGAAATGTCAATTAACCGGATGTGACGAAAATAGCGGCCACGCCCCCAAATAATAGCGAAATAGCCCTGACGTCACGAAAAGCCGCTTATTAGCGTTATTTAGCGTTTAACGATACGTCACCAATAGCGGCTTTCCTAGTAACTGTCAGAGACATTATATATGCCTTCGACTTTTGTTTGTGTATTTGTTTAATAAGTGGCAGTGATGCCTTGGTAAATTAATATAGAATTTTAACACGGCCAACTTTAGCGGTTAGTGTATGACGTGATCAAACAGGAGGAAATGAAGTATAAGTGATTTAGGGAAGTACGATATATAAAAATAATCCGAAGTGGGCAGTTTTGATTACGTGTCAATATATTTTTCTGTTTGAAACTAAAGAACTTGTGGTAGGAGTTTTTATGAATATATGCAACAAATACAGCATTCCGCGTTGCGTACTCGTAAAGAACAGAAAATTAACTTTGATGAAAGTAAACAATTTTTTCAGTCTGGCTATTAATTCGCATTAAGTTTTGTGTGGCTATAGTTATATGTATAGCATACTTTACATATGTTGTAAATGTGTCCCAATAACAGACCAGCTGCAATTTAAATATGTTGTTCAGACGTACATAAAAGTAATTTGAAATGTAAATATGATTTGCTGTTTGAAACTAATTGACTTGTGGAAATACTAGCGCTTTTCGATGGTTTCTCCATCTGTTGGTTGCTATCGCAGTTAATAACGGTTAAAGGTATTAAAAAGCTGTTTACTTAGGTGGTGTCCTCTAGTGATCGCTATCGAAGTTAATAACGCCTTCAACTGGCAAAGACGCTATAACACAGGTACACAGCTGTAACAAAAAGCATAATCAAGTGGTTTTCGATGGAAGGATGGATGCTGAAAACCAGTTTAATGGTCACTAATTCGTAGAGAGATGATAAATTTTGGACCCTATCGCAAATAACACCTGCAAAGTAGTATTTAACGTCGTCAGTAGTAGCGACATCTGTTGGTTGATATCGCAGTTAATAACGCTTAAAGGTATTAAAAAGCGGTTTACATAGGTGGTGTCCTCTAGTGATCGCTATCGAAGTTAATAACGCCTTCAACTGGCAAAGACGCTATAACACGGGTAAACAGCTGTAACAAAAAGCATAATCACGTTGTTTACTATGGAAGGATGGATGCTGAAAACCCATTTAATGGTCATTAACTTGTAGAAATATGATAAATTTTGGACCCCATCGCAAATAATATCTGCAAAGTAGTATTTGACGCCGTCAGTAGTAGTGACATCTGTTGGTCGCTATCGCGATTAATAACGGTCAAACGTATTAAAAAGCGGTTTACATAGGTAGTGTCCTCTAGTGGTCGCTATCGTAGTTAATAACTATTATTTTGCGATGGTAGTGTCATCTAGTGGTATCTATTACAATTAATAACGGTGAGAGAAGCAATAAGCGGTGACTGATGCACTCGTAGCGGACGGTCGACAAACAATTACAGCGCTGTCAGAGGGAGGTGCTGACAGTTATTTGAATAACTCCAGTTATCGTTTTGGCCGTTACTTGCTAAACGGCGTTTTTTAAAATAACGGTTATTTGTAGCCGTTTAGTTATTTGTGACCCATCTCTAATCCAGTGCTATATTGTGCACCTTATTGTATACATTCATGGTTGCAGTTTTAGTCACTCCTTACTTGGATTATCTTCAAGGGATATATAACCATGTTTATATTTAGCCACCCATTTGTTCACCATTGAAAGTGAAGGATCAAACACTTATAATCAATTACCAACTTTGGATGAACTGGCTTTAAACTTTCCAGAATGAAGAATTTTGCTACCGCATAATATTGAAGTTTATCCATTAAAATGAGAGACAATATGCCTACTTTACAAAGCTTTATAATGGAAACTACTTGACAGATCAGGTTAGAACTTGTTTGTTATTACAACATGTATACCAACATCACAAAAAATTAATAATAATGTGTATGGCATTATTGGCCAGGATATCTCTGAAGGATTCTGGTGCTGATTGACAGAGTTTCGATTTGCCCGGCGTACACCTTAATCAAACCAGGTAATCATTCTGCATAAAGGGGACCTATGGTTTAATGTAGAATCTGAATCACGGAAGCGTTTTGGCATACTTCACATTACACAGCATGCTGTGGCAGAGGTGAAGCTTGGGCAAAGGGCCTTTCAAAATCCCTGCCAAGATGGAGATTAAAACCAGGGACCTTTCAATCTCCATTCAGGCACCTTAACCATTGAGCCAACAGACAACTCTAAAAGAAAAATGCATTGATAGCAATGCCATCTCTTTGCTAGGCTGTGAACTTTTCACCATTCCCCTGTATATCGCTTATATCTTATGGCCTTTGACACAGTTCTGTTTGAATCAGTGTAGAGCTACTAAGCCATTTTAATTCTGTTTATAGGCTGATTTACAATAGTGAAATTAAGAATTGCTGCTAGTCCTTTACCAGAGCTGGAGTAATTCTTCCTCTTCACAATTGTTGCAATGTAGTAACCATAATCACATTTAACGGGCATTTAAATTCTATTTTAGATCAGTATCAGGCTAACATTCTGTTTACTAATGGACTGAGCACATACCAGAGTTGATTGTGTTCCTGTAAAAATATTTTCGATACAAACTTACAACGTTGTAGTATAAACACTATTGTGTTTAAATTACGGAGAAGTTTATCCATCAAATGGAACTTCATAACTAAGCCCAGTGAGTGAGCAGCAACGCTTGAGCCTGGCATTTGGGAGGACATTGGTTGATATTCCTGAGTACCCATCCAGTTTTCACTTTTCCATAGTTTCCAGAAATAACTCCAGGTGAACGCTGGAATGGTTCACTTAAAAGGCCATGGCCAAATTTCTCCCTGTACCTTGTTCCCAGTTGTTTCTCACCTTTAATGGCCTCAATAAGGTGATCCACATCTAAAACACAAAGCCCTTCAGACCTTCAAGCTGGGTGCCAAGTAAATTTGGAATGAGAAAGAAGAAAAATTACCAAGATAGTATGCAATAATTGTTTATGAGGATTGTCTTTCAATCCTGAAATTTTAAGTTGCTACTTCCTTGAAGTGGACAATTTTTGAAGTCAGAATTGCAGGCTCATGAAATGTTAGTGCAACAGATAATTGGCTCTTTCCACCTATTGAAATATGATAAGGTTCCTCTCACATATATTCTCTTAGATTATTGTGCTCTAAGCCTCTGATATCTTTTGTGATGAGGAGGAGACTTGATTGTCTTGTATAGTATCTTTGGTGCCACATCATATTTCAGCTGGTTATATTTTTTATTTGTTCATGTTTCCCTCATGATCATAGCAGAGTGATGAGTCTAGTATTTTTTGTTTTTTTGTGTTGCCTTCTAACAGCAATTCTGGTTAGATAATCTGTACAAATTTTAGAATAGTGGCTTTCCTTTTTTTTTACACATGATTGACATCACATTTATTAAACATGTGGACTAGTTTATTACGTGTAACTGCACTCCATATTGCTACAAAGATACGCAGTTAAACATTACTTATTTACATTTATGTTTGGAATTTTTTTTATTAAAATTATCTTTTTTTATAGTTGGCAATACCATCTTTTTTATTTGCTGCTAATATGGCCATTCTTGTCGTTCTTAATTTTTACATGATTTTTGCTACTGGTAATGTTTTCAGGTCCTAAAATCCCAAAACAGCAGGAAATAAATCGGTTTCTACTTAGTGTTCAGTGCCTTTCTACTAAGGCACTCTTTGAGATGAGGCTGTGGAGTTCTTTTTTTCTTCTTCTGACACCATGATCCTGTTTACATGCAGGGGGAAGATTTCTTGCAGGTGACCTCTTGGATGGATGTAAACACAGAGTAAAAAACAAGGGTACCATTCCTGGAGGAGGGGCAGTAGAGGCCAGCGTATTACTAGGTACCTACTGCAGCTGCTTGAAATTACACAACACGTAGCAAATGGACGGTCAACATAGCCAATATTAAGAATGTAGGTGGATGAAGTCAGCAGTCGGAATGCGATTCAATGAGTTCAAGTGTATGTCGAACATCCAAGCTAGTAGTCTGTGGTTTGCATTATTTGTTAGTTAAAAGTACCTATTATTAGCCTGTGTGTGGTTGGTCAGTGGTTCAAGGGATGTATCAATTAATAAATATGCCAGAAAAACAGTAGTGTTATATGTAATCGGGATAATTTTTTTACTTGGATCGATAATGGGAATGAAGAATCAGATTTGATGACTGGCAAGATTTCCTCCATTACAGTTGTTATACCTTCATAGTAGCAACCTCCCCTTGCATATTTACATGGCCAATACCTTAATTGTTAAGAAATGTCAGTGCAACTGTTTTTAATTCATCTACATCTACATATATACTCTGCAATTCACAAAATTGTGGTTGGCAGAGGGTGCTCAGCACCAAAACTAATCTCTTTGTTGTGCATTCCAATCCCTAATGGTACGAGGGAAAGAGAATTCATATAAGAATCATTGCGGCACCTTATTTCTCTAATCTTATCTTTCCTGTCATTCCGGCTCAAATAGGTTGGTGGACGAAGTATTTCACTACACTCGTGAGTGAAGGTGGGAGTACACATGTTTACCAATAAGTTTAAACGAAACGATGTGTCGTCTATCTACCAGAGACTCCCAACCTAGTCTACTAATCAGTTCTGTGACGCTTTCATAAGGACTGTAGCAAGCGGTCACGAATCGAGCGGCTCTTCTCTGTACTTTCTCTATACTTTCGATCAACCCCTTACGAAATGGATCATAAATGGCACAACAATAGTCCAAATGTGGACGCACGAGATTTTTACGCTATCTCCTTTGTTTGTTCATTACAATATTTCAATATTCGATCTATGAATCGCAGCCTAGAATTAGCTCTACCTACTAACGAATTAATGTGTAAGTCCCATTTCATGTTCCTTTGTACTGTTACTCTCCAAATATTTCATAGAATCGACCATATCAATAACTGAATTGTTTAACTCAGTATTTCTGAACAATTGGATTCTTTTTGTTAGTTATGCTCATTGTCTTGCACTTTTTACAATTTAGCGTAAGTTGCCACTCAGCACACCATGCCAAAATAATATCCAGATCACGCTGAATTTCTAAGCTAATCGGCCTAAATTCCTTACTTCCCTATAAATAACCGCATCATCAGCAAACAATCTAAAAAGGCCTTTTCACTTTGTCTCCGAGATCGTTTATAAAAATTAAGAAAAGAAGTGGTCCTATTACACTTCCTTGAGGTACCCCCGATGTAACATCTAGATTAGAAGAACTTTCTCCTTCAACGACGACATACTGCGACCGACCAGTTAGAAAATCCTTTATCCATTCACAAAGCTGATCCTGATATACCGTACGCTCGTAGCTTCGCTAAAAGGCGGTTGTGTGGCACAGAGTCAAAGGCTTTCTGAAAATCTATAAAAAATGGCATCTACTTGTGAACCTGCATCAATAATTTTCATTACGTCGTGTGTAAATAGGGCCAGCTGTGTTTCACATGATCTTTTCTTCCGAAATCCTGTGTTGATTTGTTGTAAGCAAATTATTATCGTCTAGAAATCTCATTATGTTCGAGCATATATTATTTGCTGCCTTAACAATTAAGGAACTACAGAAAAATGACCTGCAACAACAATTTTTTTTTTTTTTTTTATTTGCATTTGAAACACAAATTGGCAATATTTACGTAATTGGGCAAAATGATTATAATAAACTTGTGCATCATTGCTTGTGGTTATCGAAGTTGCAGTCTCTAATTCCTGGGTTCAGAAACAAAAACAAACTGCTTGCAAACTGGTGGTAAACTGGTCTGAATGCTAATGTCACTCTTAAAGCAGATAATAGAAATTCCTGACCTCCAAATGAAACATTTAGCTGTCTATAATGACATTTGAAACACAAATTCGCAACACCTTGACATTTTTCACTGCACTAACAACCAATCTACTTTTAAGAATAGCCACCAGCAGTGTGATAATGGTCTTCATGAAGCATACAAAACCTGTCCGCAAGTTAAGAAAGGAACAATCAGAAACTGATTGTGCACAAATTTGAATATTATTATATATATATTATGTTTACAGACAAAAATACAGGATTTTTACCAATGAAATTGATGTCGTACAAAACTGAAACTATCTCTCATATCATTATGAAATTTGCTCTGTTGGAAGGTTGGTTTCTGAAACTTCCAAATTTTCAATATGTGCACAATTTGTCATACACCATACATCAATGCAGTAGTCTCATTCATCCCAAACATGGTGTAACATCTGTGTCAACAATTGTCACAGTTTTTGTTATGCACTGTTTCATGTTACCAAAATACCAAAGTATAGGGCCATAAACTGTATCTTCAACCAAGAAATCCCTTTAGTGAAAAAGTCACATGTTGTGTGATTAGGGATTCTTGATGGTCCTGTGTAAAAGAGTTGTCTGTAGTCTTGTCAAACAGCCACTCTAGAGATGTGGAAGTGTTTGGTTCAGATACCAGCCGCCAGTGGAGCAGTGTTCTATTTCTGTTGGAAGGTAAAGTTTTCCCTTCTTCTTGCAGTTAAGGCAGTTGATTCAAATTTGCAGATATGTAGTATTTGTTGCTGTTCTTCTGATATGCACAATCTTCCTGTGCCTTTACCTCTTCACAAACAGCCTGCAGTTTCAGTCAAAAAATAAATAAGAACTATACCATTCATTACTGACTTTCTATGAGGTGGAAGTTTTTTTCCAAATTATGTTCTAAATTGTCTATGGACAACAGATACAGAATTTGCTGGGACAAGAGCAACAATTTTGTTGCTATGCTTGCTTGACAGTTATCAGCTACAGTGCTATCAACTGCCTCATTAATACAAAAATTCCAGTTTCATTACTGTACAACACTAGGGCGCTAATGACCCCGATGTCGACGCGCCCTAAAGCAATAATAATAACTACTGTACAACACAAATGTAATATCATAGTACCAGTTTTGTATATGACTGAAAGTGTAAGTTTAATTTGTGGCAATCCTCTAGTTCAAAAATTAAAGTATGTTAATACCATTAGACAACTGTTTTCTATATTAATGAACCAGAACATCATTTAAGTATTATTCATTCTTTAACAGTAGCATATTCTTTGTGCTTTTATCTGCACCCACTGTTGCTCTATAAGTATAGCTAATATCTTTGTGATTGTTGCTCAACCTGGGATTAAAGCTACACATTAACTTCTATTTTTAAAACATTAAAATCCGTGGTTGCAAAATGTGAAATACTGGTTCTTAATGATGAATTATATATTTAGAAATGATGGCACAAGCTTTGATTTTTCAAATGCACTAATTATTAATGTCAATGTTTTGTGTAGATCATCTCAGGTAATGTGGAATCAAGCCCAACACCATGTATCATCTACACTGGAGCAGCCACCTCGTTCTCCTTACCAGAGCCGCACAAGCCCAGTTGCTGTGCCTGTTTCAAGTCGCTTAAGGCAGAGAAATGACTCCAGTAGTTCACTGAGTGCAGGAAGGTGAGTGAAGTTTAAAAAGATATCTAAATTAAGAAAATGAAAAATTTGCATAATGCACAACATTCATAGCTAGTACTCCTATTACTATTCATTGGTTGCAAATTGTGAATTACAAGAACAAAAAAATGTTTAGTAAAGTGAAGGATTTTGAAAGACAGTAGACCAAAGCTTATTGGTTTACAGTTGGTCGTGCTATTATTGAATATGGGACGAGATTTTATTTTTCATTATTTCAGATGGACAATTGTAGGATATGTGTGAGGCCTTTTTATACTTTGCTAAAGTCACGTTGTTTGAGGAATTCATAACTGGAACTGATGCATATATCATGTGTGCCTAAACTGCAGGAATTAGAATGCTTGATATATAAAGGGTGGTGGCTGACATGTTGGAAGTATTTTTAGATGCTTATACATTTTTTGAGAGTACAGATTTGTATATAGGTCGATGTCAATGAAGGTGATATTACCATGGTCTGGAGATGTGATGAATGATACATTGCCAGCCCATGTAGCATTTGCTGCAGCAGTTGTCCATAGAACCAGTGGAATAGTGGTGCATGTATATTCATTCCATGTACAAATATTCTACACTTTCATATAATTCATTTCTTGTAACCGAGCATGGTAGGTGAGCAGTAACGCTCTAGCCTTGTATACAGGAGGATGCGGGTTCAAATACCCGTCAGTGCATCCAGAGTTGGGTTTTCATGGTTTTCCCGAATCACTGCAGGTGAATGCCGGGATGCTTCCTTCAAAAAGGTCCATGGCTGAATTCCTTCCAGTTCCTAGCCCCAAGTCCTTTCCCATCTCTAATAACCTTGATGTGGCGTAAAGCCGTAACAAGGGGAAAAAAATGGTTCTTGTTTAATTTACAGTGATGGCAAACAATGATTACATTTTCATGGAACCAAATTCAAACAGATTATAATGTGATCCATCAGTGTGTCTGAATGTCTTCACAGCTATGACGCAGTGAAGTAAGAAGTATTAAAAGTAGCTTTAAATATTGGATAATCATCAAATGACCAATTTCATTAAGTTTATAGATAAATTAAATGCATTTTTAACTGGGGAGGATATGAGGCTAAAATTTCTTGATAGTTGTTTTACAGCTTGGGATACCTCTACAATTCGGTTCTTGATGTAGAGAGAGATTTTAAGATGAAAGGTAATGCCAAGGTGGTGGATTTGTTCACATCAAGCTTTTGGAGGGAACAGTTGGTCCCAGAGACATGGAGGATTGGTAGGTAAACTGTGGGGTTTTAAGGTTTAAACTTGAGATGTGGAGTAATTTATAATCCCATATATCAAGATCTTGGTTTTACACACAAGCTAAATTTGCAATGCAATCTTCGCAGGTTCACTGCCAGATTGTGTGGGCGAAAGACGAGCTTTCGGTGACGAACTATGCTGCCATCTTCAGGCCTGGTGCTCACTCTGTGATAACCACAGCTGCCATCATTGCCAGTGTCATCATTGTAGCTCTAGTCATCACAGTGTCAGCACCAGGCCTGAAGATGGCAGCAGAGTTTGACGCCAAAAGCTTGTCTTTCGCCCACACAATCCGGCAGTGAACCCACGAAGATTAAATTGCAGCAACACGCCGGGAAAGCCTTCGTTCACACTGCAAGCTAAATTAGTCAATTAACTACTGCAACTGGCATATCATTTGCCTTGCAAACACTATCCAGTGTGAAATACAATATGTTGAAAAAAAGACCAATTTTTTTTAGATTGTACACGAACTGCTATGTTGATAAAGTTTTTGTGGAAAGTAGTGCCAAGTAGCATGCTTTGGCAATCCCAATTATCACATCAGACTAACTGATCAGTTTTGAGCTAGAGCCAAGTAAGTAGAAAATGTGCAGTGACTGCTTTGTGAATTAGTGAGACAGTGAAGATGAAGGATTTTTTGGAGCAGCATTCAAATGCTAAATTTTACATGAAAATATGTGCTGGAAGAGGCCTGAACTGTAGAATAAAACAATAAGATTTTGCATGATGCGTCTCTGCTCATTCAGGGATTTTTGGCCAAGGACGGAATAATCATCCTTCCCCACCCCTCTTGCTCACTAGATTTGATCTCTTCTGACTTTTTCCTGTTTCCAAAACATAAATTTTCATTGAAAGGACATCATTTCTAAAGTAGTGGAAATTCGAGAAAATTGCAAACACTGCTTTGAGCCATTATAGAAAATGAGTACGATGGCGCATATAGGCAATGGAAGAAAGGATGGAGACATTGTATTGCAAGCAATGGGGAGTGCTTCAATGACAACAAACATTTGTAAATTTGCAAGTAGAGTAATAAGTGATCTCATGGGGTTGATCCCTTCCCATTTTGGCTATACGAAAACACACAAAATGATCAAGGCTGATAAAGAACTGTACATGCCACAAAACAACTTTTGAGCCCATAACATCCCCAATATTTCTTCCCAACATGAATCTCTGTTCGCCAGAGCTAATGTTAAAATTTTTGTGTAATAGCTTTGAGTTTGATTATTTATTTCAAGTCTGTTAATATTTTATATGCTTTGTACAGGGTGTTTCAAAATGAATATTGGGGTTTTGAGGCTTTGCAGAATTTTTATTATTCGACTTACAATTATAAATGATACATCAAATGAAAGAGCAAATCAGTATTTTTATCTAAAACTGTTCAATGTGATCACCATTTGTCACATGGTGCACATCCTGTTGACAGACAAGTTCTTCCCATACTTGATCAGTGTGTCTGGAATAATTGATGCAACAACTGCTTCAATCTTGTTTCTTAAGTCGGGTAAGTCAGCTGGTAGAGGAGGTACATACATATTATCCTTTATAAACCCCCAAAGATAAACATCGCATGATGTCAGATTGGATGAATGTGGAGGCCATTCGAAACAAGCCCTGTCATCCAGCACATGGTGGTCAATCCAGCGGTTGAGTACAATGTCATTTAATCGATCGCATGCTGAGTTATGCTAGTTAGGTGGCGCACCATGTTACTTTCAAATGAGGTTCTCTGGTTCATCATCTTGCAGTTGAGGAACGAGCCATTGTTTTAGCGCATCAAGATAAGAAACACCATTTACAATTGCTTCACCAAAAACTTTCTGCCAAGATATGGTACCAAAAAAATCCATTTTGGGGAGTTTCGTTGCAACTGTACCTACTCATGGAGATTTTCTGACCCCCAGATGAGTGTTCACATTAAGCGAAATTACGATTCATTACTGAAAATGACTCAATCAAGAAAATAGTCATCATGCATTGACATTTTGTTTACAAAGTTGCTGCATAAATGTTAGTCTATAGGTTTTATTGCTTGTAACAGCTGTAAATGATAAGGACATAGATGAAAGCATTTCCTTAAATCTCTTGACATAGGTGTCACTGGAATTGCTAATTCACAACTAGCCTTCCTAACAGATTTCTGGGGCTACACACGAAATAATTTCTCATTTGTTCAAAATGTTCTTCAGTTATGCTTGGTCATCCTGTACTCTTCCCTTACCAAAGACAGCTGGTGTCTTTAAACTGATGATAACATCTACAGATGTTATTGTCATTCGGAGTATTGCATTGGAACTTAAAATGGAACACTCATTGGACTGTTAACTACAGATTTATTCCTTGCAAACTGTTAAAACCCAAAAAGTTTCCTATTCAGCAGTCTCCATATTTACTACTAGTTCTTTCTATTAGAATATAGAAGAAACACTGCATGTGAATGCGTTCAATGAAACTGTTTATATTGCTCTTTCATCTGATGTACGAGGGTTGTCCGTAAAATAAGGTTCCCAAGACACTGCAGACGTGATCCAGCAACAATGGTGGGATCCGGCAACACTAGCATGTAGTTTAATTCCCCTTGGCTAAGCAGCAATTAGAGATGAAGCCCCCACTGATTTCACCTGCCAGGTGCACGTTACGCTCTGTAATTCATTTTTTTGTTTGCAAAAAACACTGTACCGGGGGACATTCATTCCCAGTTGTATGAAGTCTACAGAGAAAAGTGTATCAGCATACAACATGTACGCAAATGGTGCAGAGAATTCAAAGACTGGCAAACAGCGTTCCAGACAGCTATTGGTTTTGGACGAAACGATTGTAAAAGTGGAAGAAGAAATGCTGAAAGAGCGAAGGGTGATGGTTCCGGAGCTCTGCTAGATGATCCCTGATGTCAGCAAGACTACCAAAATATTGAACAATCCCGTCAGTGGAAACTTCCACAGTCGCCGAAGCCGTGGAATTTCAAGCAAACACTGTCTACCAGCAAAGTAATGCTATCGTGTTTTGGCACAGGAATTTGCTGTGCGAATTCATGCCTGTTAGTACAGCAATCAATGCTGACTGCTAATGTGTGACAATGAAGAACCTGCACCATGCAATTCAAAACAAGAGGAGAGGCATCTTCACGAGGGGAGTGTGTTTCCATCACGACAATGCTCGTCCACACACCACCCATGTAACAACCGATCTTATCAACCAATTTTGATGCGCATATTGTCACACACCCACCCTTCAGCCCAGACATAACCCGAAGTGATTACCATCTCTTTCCTGAAATGAAGAAACGCCTGGATGTGACTCAATTTAGAACTGGAGAGGAGCTACGACTCGGGCATAAAGAAGATTGAACACCGCGTGCAAAAATGCACATCCTCAATGGCGATTATGTCAAAAATAGGAAAAAGTCTAAACTTTCCAAAAATGTATAATTCAAAGCAAATAAAAATGATTTTTCATTGTGAAAAATCGTTGGGAACCTTATTTTACAGACAACCCTCGTATTATTTATAATTGTCAGTAAAATAATAAAAATTCTGCAAAGCTTCAAATCCCTTATATTCATTTTGAAACACCCTGTATTGTACAAAAAAAAAAAATCTGTACAATATTTGCTGTCAACTCCTTTGACATGACTCTGACATTTTTCCATGATACAATTTTGCAATGCTCTGGTTTATGCTTTTCAACTCATCTCCATACCCTTTACAATTTTGATTTTTCCCCCTCTTGGTAGCACAAGCCAATGGTCTCTGTGCTCTCAGTTAGCTACCAACTGCCACTATCTAGCTACCTTGTTCTGTTGTTGATGAAGGGCTCGACCCAAAAATTCCTATATCATGCGCGTTTGTCTGTTTTGTGTGTTCACCCCCCCCACTACCATTATCTACAGTAAGTGGTGGTTCATTTCCTTATTCTAATGTGTAATACCCTTGAACTGTAAATGGAGCTACTTCCATATTCAGATCACATTTCTGGACAATTTTTCCAATGTCAGACACTTTGTACACCACCCACAGACTGAGAAAAATGATCTCTTCCATTTTATAACAACTACTCTTCTCGCGCAACATTTTCATACCTAACACTTAGCCCATCCAAGTTTTACATACATGCTCCATTTAATGATCCTCTAACCAATACTCCAATGACAGATCCTGCAACCATTCTCCTCACCTGATCCATAAATAAATTAATTATTCCATTGCTTATTCTCCAGATCTCAGTACTCTCCGCACACTACTCAGTGGTAAGTTCAGTTTGCCTGAGTAAATTCATCCATGTCATACCACTCTATGGTAATTATTTCAGACTAGTGATCGCCCAGCGATCGAAATTCATTAAGTTGTTTAGTTTCTTTCATGAAAGAGTAATAATCTAGAAATTATCTGCATTACCTATAAAATTAAAACGATACACTCCACGCGTGACTGTATGCTAAATTTTAGCTTCTAATCTAACCATAGCAAATGATGAAATGTATTTATTGATGGTTCATTTGAATTCAAAATATTCATTTTGACTTAAGGCAAGAAAACTGCTTTAGCTTTATGAAACATGTGCATTTAAATGTATCTATCAAAATAATTTCATCATTTTGTGTGTTCGCTATTTAAATTTGGTCTATTATCATTTTGAATTTCATGCAAATAAGTATTCCTTATTTCTTGTCTCTCTCTCTCTCTCTCTCTCTCTCTCTCTCTCTCTCTCTCTCTCTCTAATGAAATTAAAAAATCAAAAGACACTTAACCAAAGTTTAACATTTTAAATAATCAAATGACCATATAGTATCTGGCAGAATTGCTACATTCCTTTTCAAAGTATTCCTTTCATAACTTCAAACATTAATCTCTACTTTATCCGAGTCTTTCGTTTTACCAAAGACCACAGAGTGTCTCAATGCGGGGAATTCACGTAAGAACATTGGCTCCGATCCTATTTCACGCGCACACACACGTTCGCAAATTAATTTTTTATTTTAATAATATATTTGTAACATGTATTAACTATGCTTATTATATTTTTGGGTGGGGTGGGACATTCTCCACCAGTGAAAAACTGTTACTGACCTGTTGAAATTTGGATTAACTGCTTCCTTATAGTCTCCTTTTCATGTTTAGCGCTCTCCTTTTCCGGAAAAGTCGCCACAAATTAAATTAAAAATGCCGAAATATGGGATTCTCCGCAGCCGCGAAATTTTAGCAGCACTGTAAAAATGACACAAAAATTATCGGTACAGGGATCATATGAACCTAAATAGGTTCGTTTTGTCATAGTGATCATGATTAGGTTGAAATTCGGCCTGGACCAAAAGTAAAAAGTTTACAGGAAATTCGCTCTGCACAGCCCATGTCGCAAACCAGAGACAAACTGCGCATTTGTTTACAACTGAAGCAATTGATTATCTCTGACTGCTTATATTGATTCCAAGGTTTGTAAAATATATTATACATAATTTTAGCTTTCTGTATTTCTTTAAGTTCCTCCGTTCGCCCATTATTCTGGCCGCTAGCTGCGCTATCTACCAGCCCTTGAAATGTTGCTTCTTGCTTCTATATAAGTTCAGAGATTAATTTCAACTGTTTTGTTTCACCAAAGAAGACAAAGTAAGACCGCTAGCTGCGCCATCACCAGGCATCTGAGCAAACTACGTAGGCGAGCGAGTATTTTATTTTACTTAATTTAATGTATTTGTAACGCATATTATATATAGATTTTAGCTTCCTTCACTTCTTCTCCATATAATCTTTAACTATGCCAGATCTCACACTTCTCCGTGCGCGCAATATTCTTAAAAATGTATCGTAAGTTTTCGCTTAGCGTATTAATATATAGATGTTACTGCTCCAGAAGCATTTTAAACCTAACCAAACATTTTCCACACTGCCCAAAACCATATCTCCCTTATAAGTTTCAATGAATGTCTCAATCCTCTTGCCTACCTATACCTATTTGCAGCCTCCATAAGACACTCCCAGTTTTTTTTTGTTCTAAGAGATAGCACTGTGATTTCTGCAGCATGCATGTTGTTTAACTTCACACACTCCAATGCTTCTATTGGAATACCTACTTTGTGTGATTATATATTGGGATCAGAAGAGTGAGAGTTTAAAAAAAAAATAGGTGGAATAAATTTTTTATACTTTTATTGAACACTCCATTATATATTTTAATCTCCATGTGATGCAATGAACACATCCCAACACTATTTTATTGCTTGAAATGGTTGTAGAACACTTGGTTCAGGTGTTTTAGTGAGTTTTGTTTTACCCTGTCCACATCACTTAATTACTTCCATATTACAGATGTCATATGGATCAGGGTCAGGTGAGTAATATTGTGGTATGCAAGGACAGTGTTAATGTGCAACAACTATCATACAGACCAGGTTGTATTGGTTTGAGAATTGTCACATTTGCAAATCTTCTGTTAGAATGTGCTGCCCACTACTCGATGACATTTGTTCCTTCAGAAACTTGCTCATCTTGTGACAGTATTTAATAATGACCTGTTTAAAATTGGCATTGTTTCCTTGATTTATATTCATAGAAGAAAATGATTGCCAATGCATAAGAATTGTTTCAGCTGCAGTTTTTCCCAGTAAATAGTGAAACTACATGCACAGTTTTTGTTAATTGTGTTTGCCTACCACAAAAACCACCCCATTTAATGTGCAGGCACCTACACAAAGCAGCATCAAAGATGATTGGCTCCACACAATGACAACATAGCAGACTGGTGCAAGAAATCCTAATCTAAAGGGGCCTGTACACAATCATCATTTTTACGGCAACATACTGACATTTATTGCTCAACAGTTGCCCGGCAACATATTCGGCAATAGATGCTAAATATATGGCCCAGCAATGTGTGGCTCCACTATTGCTGGGCATGTGATGCACTTTAATATTGCTCAACATTTCCCGTCTACACGTATTGTGTGATTGCCACTCAGCATCACAGCAGAGGAGGGAGTTGTAGTGGCTGTTGCATGTGTTATCTTGCAAAATTAAAAGAAGGAAAGAAAATAGAGTGAGTGTGACCGTACCTAACTAAACGTAATACGATTACTCCTGTTGACACAGAAATCGTCTCTGGGGTACACTCTTGGAAAGAGATCTGGGATGGTTTCCCATTGCCTTCCCCCATTATAAGTTTGCATGACTGTGATAGTGTGTAAGTTCAATGTACAGTGTTGTTTCTGATGTATGACGAGAGATGAAGAAGAAGAGGTTGAAACCCCATGCCATCCCTTTCAGGCCTATTCTCATGAATTACCATAAACAGTGCCATGTGCCCTCACTCTATACGCACTGTGGAGAGTTTTGCACATTAACTTGCATACCACAATATTACTCACCTGACCCTGATCCATATGGCATCTCTAATATGGAAGTAATTAAGTGATGTGGACAAGGTAAAACAAAACTCACTAAAACACCTGAACCAAGCATTCTACAACCATTTCAAGCAATACAAAAAGTGTTGGGATGTGTTCATTGCCTCACATGGAGATTAAAATAAGAGGGTGAGTCAAATGAAAACCTTAAATTTGTAATAAAAAAATCGAAATTTCGCGCCATTATCCTGTAAGTTGGTAAGCATGCTACAAGCAGCGTGCAGAATGGCCTGTAGGTGGCAGCATAGTGCAGATGCACAAATACCGTCACAGTATCATTATAAAGATGGCTGCTCCACTTAAGACTTGCACCAGGGAAGAACAGCGTTCTGTTATTTGGTTTTTGAGTAGTGAAAGGGTGTGAAACCTATTGAAATTCATGGAAGAATGAAGGTTCAGTACGGTGATACATGTTTGTCACAGCAGCAAGTCTACGAATGGAGTAGGAAGTTTGCAAATGGTGTGACTTCAGTGGAAGATGCTCCCCGTCCAGGTCAGGCACAACGAGTTGTGACTCCACAGAACATTGCAGCAGTTGAAGCCATAGTGATGGAAAACTGCCGAGTGACACTGAATGACATTGTAGCATGTTTAAAGATTAGTCATGGTTCAGCACACCACATTGTGTATGATGTGCTCCAGTTTCACAAAGTGTCTGCAAGATGGGTGCCACAACAGCTGACTCCTGAAATGAGAGAATGACGTATTGATGCTTGTGAAGAACTTCTTCGGCGCTTTGAACGAGAAGGTGATGGCTTCCTTGCAAGAATCGTTACTGGGGACGAAACCTGGGAAACGAAGAGAGCGAGCAAGGAATGGCGCCATTCCTCATCACCAAAACCAAAGAAGTTTTGAACAGAACCATCAGCAGGGTTTGAACGAGAAGGTGATGGCTTCCTTGCAAGAATCGTTACTGGGGACGAAACCTGGGAAACGAAGAGAGCGAGAAAGGAATGGCGCCATTCCTCATCACCAAAACCAAAGAAGTTTTGAACAGAACCATCAGCAGGGAAGGTTATGCTGACTCTCTTTTAGGACGAATAAGGCGTCATTTTGGAGCATTACATGCCTAGAGGGACCACTGTCACCAGTGCGTCATACACAGATCTCCTAAAAAATCATCTTCGGCCTGCAATCAAATCAAAGCGACGTGGATTGCTATCATCAGGTATCCTTTTGTAACATGACAATGCAAGGCCCCACACTGCCCGTACAACAGTTGCAACAATCACAGACCTGCATTTTGAGTGTCTTCCTCATCCACCATACTCACCAGACCTTGCCCCCCAAGTGATTTCCATATGTTTGTACCACTCAGAGAAGCAATGGGAGGAAAGAAGTTCTGTTCTGATAAAGAGGTACACCACGCGGTGCATGAGTGGTTGCGCCAACTACCAAAAGAATTTTTTTTCTAAAGGAATTTATACACTTTGTAAGTGCTGGAGGACTTGCATTGAGCTTGGGGGAGATTATGTTGAAAAGTGATACAGCATTGTACCACTTCTGCACAATAAATAATATTTAAAAAAATATTTAAGGTTTTCATTTGACTAACCCTCATACATAATGGAGTACAGTTCAATAAAAGTACAAAAAATGTATTCCACCTATTTTTTAAAAAAAACTCTCACAATCTTGTGATTACGAAACATGTACCACCCCATCTCCTACTTTATCGGCGAAGCCCTGATGAAAATTTCTTCAACCGCAAGGACCAGAAACAAACAGTTAAATCTGTGTCAGTGCCGGACACCTTCATGGTGCCACAGCCACCTGAGCCAACAGGACGGCCGACAGAGAAACCGAGCTAGATAATTACTTGTTTGAAAACTGTTCATGACCTTGAAAACTGGTTTCAAAGATTTGATTTGTACAATTAAAAAATAAAAATAACAAATGCAATACCAGATTAGTTATCACACTATGATTTATGTCTCTTGTACAAAAGTTTGATGTATTTATTTATAGTGTCTCATACTGTAACAGAGGTGTGCAAACAATAATGAAAGTACTAAAGGAATACAACTTTGGGTGTAAGTGTATTTCGTTGATGAAATTTAGACCAGTTATTCATTTCTATACTTTGAACTATTTCAATTATTTTATTAAAAATTTAAAAATTTGTGCAATATGCCTATTTTCCAAATGAAATGTATCGTACTCGAATACACTTGGTTTTTTATTTAAAAGAATGATATTCAGCTGTTCCAATGTTGTATGTTTCCTGCTCAAGCATACGTATTTCTCACGTTAATTTAGGGTAGGGTATAGAAGACACAAGATTAACACAACGTTTAATTAAAACCACCTGTGCCCTCAGCCGAAATCGAAACTGCGACCTGCAGTACATGAGATCACCGCTGTAGCCACTATGCTGCCATCTCCGGCAACACCGGTAGTTGCCACGAATGTCCGGCCAGCGAGCGATCTCACCGTCAATATGCTGGCCACTCTCGGCAACAAGGCACACATATTGCCGGACAACTCGACATTATGGCCCAGCCATATTGCTGCAGCATTGCGGCGACTCGGACGTAATACTTGCCGTCAACACACTGCCGTAAAAATAATGCTCGTGTAGACGCCCCCTAATAACTAGTGACAAGTTTCATAATTTCCAGTTATTTCTGGGTTTCTCCTTGTACATGTATTCCTTAAACTGTTTCAAAACAGACATTCCAAAAGTGTAGATTTTTGTTTGAGTAAAGGCACAGAACCAGATGCAAGTTGTTTTGATTCATCTATTATGTGATTTTATCATGAGTTATTCAGACCTTTTGTAATATTTTATTTGTTGGTTGCTTCAAAATCATTGTATTTATAGTATCTTTAAAAATATTTCCAATAAATGTGTGCTGTAAAAATAAATTTTGATATTTTAATTTATGTTTTCTGTACAATTTCAGCTGGCAGCTTATATCTGGTACTGGTAGCTTGCGAGGATCGACGACATCAACTAGTAGTGATGCTTCAGCAGTTGCTGCTGTAGCTCATACTAGCAGTCAGTTGCCATTGTAAGTATTCTTCATTATTGTTTCCCTTTTCTTAAAATGGTTTCTTCTGGGGTGCTTAGAAGACAATGTTAAATAAACTGGTAATCTGATTTCCTGCAACAGTTAACTTGCTATTGGAATATTTTTCATGTAGTATTCTGAACCACACCTACCAGTAACTACAATTATATTTTATGCTGTTTTTGATAACTGATATAGTGTCACAAAAGTAATTCATCACTGTGAGAACAATACCATTAGACCTTAAGGAGCCTCATTATATTTGTTGTTTATATTTTTCAAGTCTGCAGTAAATAACAGATCCAACATATCAACTAAATATTTTAGTAATTGGAGTCTTTATTTATAATAGCAGATGCTTTTTTTACAGGCAGTTAGTCTGAGAAAAATCTTTTATCTCCTTCAAATTTACTAACATTACAAATTTCAATTCCTGCTGTTCTAATTATTCATATGCTGTCACTCTCCTCCACTTCTATTCTTGGCCTCTTGAAAAGCCTCTGAGCAAACTTTGTAAACAGTTTATATTGTTATATGTTTGAATATTGTGTTGAAAATTTTTATAAATTAGAATCTGAAACTATTATTGCATTTTCATACCTAACTTTTGAACTTTGAGTGGATACCAGTTATAAATTTTTGTTATTGAACAACAGAAAATGTACTACAATTGCTCACAATTGTACTTGGTTTTATGAGCCACAATCCACTAGTGTAACATCAAAGTTTACAACAAAACAAATGACTTTATAAACAATTCAACAAAATGATTTTGCAACCGAACAAAATGAGTTTCTGAATAAATAAAAAAAAAAAATTAAAAAAATCACATTATAACCAACTAGGAAAAAGAAGTACTTACTTGCCCATCTGCCCCACATGTCCAGCTGCAGGAACATAACTGCACGGGGTAGCTAGAGACACAGTTTATTGGTCATTACTACTAATTGGGGTTGCCCTGTCTCCAGGGGGCGTGTGGTGTATGAGGTTATGTTGTGGGCTGCGATGCTCAACGTGTGGATGAGAGTCTGCGATCCCCCAAAGTACCTGCCACAGCCATTTCCTGTGATAGTGCATCAGACAGGCAAATGGCATTAGTAATGCCGCAATACCTATCACAAGAATCGTCAGACTAAAGTGCTTCCTTGTTCTGGGTGGTGCCACTTGGAGCTATGGTCAGCTTTTCTCTGCTAATATTAACCAGGGCTTTCAGCACGTTTACCGCTCTTTTCAAAGTGGCATGAGGCCCTAAGTACCCCTCTGCAATCTGAGTATGTATACACCGCTACCCTCAAGGATCACCATAATAGATGGTGGCGCTCAGTGGTCCACCATAATTGGTAATGGCTTGGCTTGTTGGTACAATGAGTATTAGTATTATTGTTAATGGTCAATCGCTGCAGCGAGTATTACCATAACTGTCAATGGCTCTACAGTAACATCATTTTGTCTGTTATTAAACCCATATCATTTCAGGGAAGCGATCATTCTTATTTTTTAATCAGTTGGAAGCCTACAATAAAGTGATCTGGACTCTTTAACTTAAGAAAAGTATTTATTGTATGCTTAGTGTTGCTATTGTTCAAACTGATCTTGTGAATTGATCTATATGTTCCAGATATGAAGAGACCAAGTCAACTGATTCAAGTACTACTATGGTTGATGATGAGTGCTTCCATGCTAGTACATCATCTGATGTGTCACAGTAAGTATAATGTATGGGTGTGTTCAAAATTGTAATTCCTGTATTTCATTTTTGAGAGTTTAAAGTGATCCAGTTTTATACAGATCTTACAATATTCTTGTAGAAATTAAGTATTAACTAGGTGATCACAGAAAAAATGTATAAGGAACAAATGCCATGAGGCAGCATTAAAATGGTAAAGTAATATTAAGTAAATCCTTGTCATACCAAAGTTGAAGGAAAGAGGGCTGTTTTAACATAAAACAATATTCAAGCACTAGGTATGGAAACAAAATTGTACTGTATTTGATGAAATTATATACCACCTCAAATTAATGGAAGACAGCCATTATAATTCCAGTGTTTAAGAGTGGGAATGATAATGATCCTCAAAGTTATAGACCAATCTCATTAACTGCAATTCCCTCCCCCCCCTCCCCCAATATACATTTTGACCCAGCATCTAGAGGCTAAATTGGGCCACTAAATCTTCTTCGCTAAAGACAATGTTATATCAAACATAAAGACCATAATAGTAAATATACGAATAGAACCACATGAATGGAACTAACAACTAAATTAGGAAACAAGTTACAGTATGAATATCTGAACCTAAGATATCAAACTACAAGGATATATAACAACAACAATGAGCAGGTAAATGTTTCCCTATACTAAGGAAGGCTAGGGAAATATGACCCAACACTTACCACAGATGAAGGTGGCTTGGAATTATGAACATAAAAAAGAACAAACCCAAGAAACGCGCAATATTTCGGCGGTTAGCCTTATTCTTGCTAAATGCGAGACACCTCTCTCGAATAAAGAGAAAAAACAATATATATTGCAATGTAAACAAAACATCCGCTATACATCTGCATTAAAAATTACGGATGCGAAAACGGATGTAGGATTTCATGCGAAGTTCCGCACGTGTGGATGCGGATATCCGTTACATCCCTATCCCAAATTATTGAGCATCATGTTTCATTTGACATTATGCAAAGCTTTCTCCAAGTCGAGATACACCATAAAAGTATCCTTTTTTCTGTCTTTTCAGCATTAATCTTAAAGCTGGAACAGCTTCTCTAGTACACCAGTTTCTGTGAAACGCAAACTGTGCTTCCCCTAATATCTCATCCGCTGTCCTCTTTATTCTTCTTTACTATCCTAGTTGGTAATGTTGAAACATATGATGTTAGTATTATAGTGTTCTAATTTTCACATTTGTCAGTTGTCTTTTTTTTTGGAGTATTAAGATGATGCTTTTATTAAAATCAGCTGTAAACTCTCCTGTTTCACAACTTTTCCTGCAGGAATCTCTTCCAGTCAATTGTTACTGCTTGGTTTAAGTTCAGAGCTGAATGAAATTCTTTTCTGTAGCACGATCTCCTAAATCAAGAATGTTGATAACTTGTAGCCACTTTCCTCTTGAATTCCTTCATTTCCTGTTTTTTTAAATATCTGTATTGCTGTATTTTGCCTTCATGCTATGCATTTTTATGTCTTTTCCTCTGATCCCTAATCTCCAAAATTTATGTGATACAAGGTTTTGGCCAGCTTCTTTCCTATTCACCAGTATTTCTTTACCAGCTTAACCATGATATAATCCAGCTAATATCTACTTGTTTCCACTAGACGTTTACAAATGTATATTTTTAGTCTATGATTCTCAAATAGAACAAAGCTTGGTGGGTGAGCAATAACATTCTGGCCTCGAATTTGGGAGGACACGGGTTTGAATTCAGATTTCAGTTTTCTATGATTTCTCAAAATCACTCCAGGCAAATGCCGCAATGGTTCCTTTAAAAGTCCATGCCCGAACTCCTTACCATTCTGTGTTCCTAGTCCTTTACCACCTCAAAAGACATCGACGAGGTGTAAAGCCATAAGCAAAACAAACAAATGAATAAATAAATAGTTTCTAGGATCAGTTTATATTTTTCACAAAATTTTAACTACTTGCTTTTTTTCTTATTTCTTTTTCGTAGACCAAAATATCTGATAGAACTACCCTTTTTCCTTCCCCTATTACCACATTCCAGTCATCCATGGTTATAATAATTCCATTCCATTGGTTATTTTCTCTATTTCATCATCCTCTGGTGATGTAATATGAACTAGTACTAGCATGGTTGGTGCAGGCTTAGTTTCTACTGTTGTAAAAATAAACCATTCTCTAAATTTTGTATAATAACTATCTTGTTTCCCAGCTCTCTTGTTCCTTACCTCTCTTGCTACTGCACTTACAGCTTTCATGCTTATTATTCTGTCTTACCTTGCTAGAAATCCTATGCTACCTTCCAATTAATCCTGTTAATCACAGCATTTCAGTCATTATCTCTCTTTTTAAATTCTCTAATGTGCCTTACTCTGACTTCCAACATTCCACGATCAGAATAGTAGAATGTTTCTATCTATTGTGATGCCTCCTCTCCTAGCACGTGAAGATGTGATTGAGGAACTATTTTATCTTCAAAATGTTACCTAAGAAGAAGGCATCATTCCATATGTAATTTGAGATTTCACAACCTTGGGATGCTATTTAGGTCCTAAGTGCAGAACCAAGGGCAAGAGGGTGTTCTTAACCACTCCCTACACCTTTGCCCTCCTCCCAGGAGACCAGTAGCAAACAGTGGATGCCTCCTTATGCTGGGAATCTCTGTCGCCAATAACTTGTCCATACAAACGGTGCATTTTTTTTTTTCTTCTTTTCATTATAAAGTCATATTTGCAACAACAAAAAAAGTTAGAATTAGTATACTAAAAATGTTAAAATTAGAATACCGTGTTTTAAACAAGAGTGTCATCATATTTTATATTAAATTTTTAGTCTCATTATTTATTAAAATTTCAAACTGATGACATCCCTGTGGCAAGGCAAGAATGTTGAAGTCCTTTAGGTTTTGCACAATTAAGGATTGCAATCCCGCGGGATCCGCGCAGAATTTGCGCCAATCCCGCGGGATTGGTACAAACTGTTTTTCAACGCATATATTTAAAACATAGTTACTTAAAACGTTAATAAAATAAGTAATTATTAAAGTAATAAATAATTTTTAATGTTAAATAATAAAAAATTAACAGTTAACAATATTTTGATTGGCAAAATGACATTAAAACTTTTTAGCGTGTCTTAAGTGTTTTTCGAGGTTTTACATTTTTGTTTTTTAATCTAAACCAATTTTTAAATAAAAATGGAAAATATTGAGTCTTAGGTCATATTATGTACCTTACAATAAATACATCACATAAGTTTAAAAATATGGTTTGCTTAATGGCCAAGTTACCAAAGTTTTAAAAAAAAAAAAAAAAAAAAAATCTAAATAAACATTCCATAACATTGATAAAAGGATTTCATTTCACAAAGTAAAGTGAATATACTCTGTAAAGTGTAGACTTGGCTCAGAACAAGATCTCAGAACTTTTTGTCACTGCACAAGCACGAGACTTGGCCTTATTTTGCGTGATTCATTATTATATCTCCTGATTCCTTGATTGATATTACAGTTGATTCAATGTTATTAAAAGAAACTACTCACCAACACGTAAACTGTCAAGTATTTCAGATTTACTTATGTGGCGTAACGAAGTTTTTAGAGTGGAAATTATTATTTTTTAGTAAGAAAGGAGACTTTCTCATCGAATGATTGCAGTGAAGTCCTCATAGGTTGTATCTCCGAATTTCATTACAAACACACGAAATTACGCACGTGAGGAAGACGGCGGAGACAGCCGCCGAAGTATGGTGTTCCTACAACACAATTCGTCGAAACACCCGTGAAAATTTCATAATAACTTTTTTTACCTTTAGTCAAAATAATAACAAGGAGAAGAGGGATTAATCGAAAGTCTGAGAAGGTGGCTTTCGTCAAAGAAACGCATTGAGGCACTTGCCAAACCAACAATAAGTCAAAGGATATAGGCCTACAATTTCCTTTTGATAGCTGTTAAATAAATATGTACACGATCGTTAAAATTACGGTAACATTAGTTTCATATCAACGAATAATCAAATTTTCAGCCGCAAATTAGGAAATTGTCACAATTACTTTATCTGCAAATACAGAAAATGGGAATAATGAAGCCGTGAATAAAAAGCTGTAACTGTGCGACACTAAAAAGATAATTATATAGTTAGAAAATCGTACTAAATACGCACCATAACTCAAATTACAGAAATGTGTACTTGAAACAAACGTAAGTTTTGATGAATACGTAAAAGTGTATTTATTTACTTACGAATGACGAAGGTTGACAAAAACAAACGCATGTTCACATCAGTCAAATGCCAACTGGAAGGATACAGGCAAACAGTGCAAAATATCCAACAGAGACCGAGTGGGTCAGCGAGTCACGCAGACTGACACGCGTTTCCGCCAGATTTTGCGGATTGCGGATCCACTTAATTTTGTGCGGGATCCACCAGACTGTCTAATGATGCGGGATCCCGCGGGATTGCGGGATGCCGCTTTGCTGGATTGCAATCCCTATGCACAATGCTGACTGCTATTTCTTTTCACCCAGTTGTAAGAATTCCTTTACCGACACAAATCACTTGAGCTGCCTATCTGCCTGTGAAATGGTGTCTAGGTTCAATCAAAGATAATTAAAAGAAACCAAAGATACCAAAGTATAAGAAAAATCAAATCACATTTGTTCAGGTTTACTCAAAGGTTTGACTTGTGATTGAAAGTGTATCAGTTATAAACAAACAACAGCTATCTGTGTATACACTGATCAGCCAGATTTTTGCTTATGGCTTTATGCCTTGTTGATGTTGAGGTCATTAGAGGTGGGAAAGGACTGGTTGCAAGGAACGGGAAGGAATTCGGCCATAGCATTTTGAAGGAAGCATCCCAGCATTTTCCTCAAGAGATTTGGTGAATCCATGGAAAACCCAAATCTGGATGCCCAGACGGGGATTTGAACCGCCGTCCTCCCAAGTGCGAGGCCAGAGCGTTAACCACTCACCCACCAAACTCGATCAGAACATTATCACTACCTACCCACTATTGATATCAACCCATCCAGGCGATATCAGCATCCCCTGATGAGGAATGACTGCTAATCAGACACACACACGGTGCATATAGTATCAGTGAGGGTGCTATCCATGTTTAGAATGGAGAAAGCGCGCGATCTATCTGGGTTTGACCGAGGGCAGATTGTGATGGCCCAGAGGCTTGGCAAATGCATTTTGGAAACTGCATGACATGTCATGTGCTTAAGGAGTGCTGTGATGAGTGTCTTTAACAAATGGCGAAACCAAGGTGAAACCACGTCCAAATGTCAAGAGGTCAGGCGACCACCCCTCATTACAGATGTCAGACGTTGCAGGCTGTACAGACTGGTAAAACAGGCAGGTAGTGAACTGTGATGGAACTAACATCAGACTTTAATGCTGGGCAGAGTACAAGCATGTCTGAACACACAGTGCACTGAACACTCCTAACGATGGGCCTCCGCAGCCGACAACCCATGTATGTACCAATGTTAACACCACAACATCGGCGACTATGACTGAAATGGGCATGTGAACATCGTCACTGGACATTGGTGCAGTGGCAGAGTGTTGCATGGTATCTTGAATCCCAATACCTTCATCATGCTGATGGGAGGGTGCAAATTCTTTGTTTTCCAGGGGAACAGCTTCTTGACATCTGTATTGCGGGACGGAGACAAGCTGAAGGCAGCTCACTTATGCTGTGGAGAACATTCACATGGGCATCCATGAGTGCAGTGGAGCTCCTACAAAACACAATAACAGCCAGCCAATAAGTATTGTACACTGGTTGCAGAACACATACACCCCTTCATGACAACCATGTTTCCCAATGGCAGTGGCATTTTTCAACAAGTGTCATTTCACAAGGCCAGGAAAACTGAAAAAAAAATGTTTTTTTTTTTCAGATTTGTGAAAAAAAAAAACATGAAAAAAAACCTAGCACTCCGGTTTTTTTTTTCTATTTTTTTTTTTTTTTTTTTTTTTTTTCAGAAAACAATATATTTGATAAATTATTGTTTTATTTACGGAAGTTACATTTTACATGTGTGTTTTAAATCTTACTAAATCATATAATGTCTTACATAATGATTCATAGATGTATCTATATAGGTAACAATTTTTTTTATCTATCCTCTTGGTCAGTACCACATTCATTAGTATCAGTAACACCAACACTAGTGCGGTCGGAATTTTCTGTTTCTTCTTCTGTCTCCTCTAGATCCATAACTTCAGAAGTAGTTACATTTTATTTTACTGGTTGTATTGTACACAAAAGATTTTGAGATTGCAATTTTAAATTGTGAGCGAAGTACACACTGTGCATAAAGACTGCGCTGATAGTTCCATATTACGGTCTTTTAAGTTTGAATTTAAATCTATTATCATACAAAATAGGAGGTTTATTTCTTTTCAATCTTTGGTTTATGCCAACGGTTGCAAGGAAATGATTCATAATAACTGACAATTTAATGACTCAGTATCTCTATGTGCTGCGAGTTTAACAAGTATCCGAATATAAGGAAAGCACAATAAGTAATAAAAAGAGGCAAAAATCCGTTGATAAATTTAAAATTCCTAATTTTTTTGAAAAGATCCGTAGGTCTACAGATAAATTTGTAGGGCTGGCAGCACTAGTTCAAATAGTGAGTATCAATCCAAACAACGGGGATTCCTTCTCGTGCAACCTAGCCTATTCGGGAAATCCCCGTTCGTAAAAGAATACTTCAGTCAATGTTGCCAATATTTTTGTAATTTTTTTTTTCTACTGAACCAGAAAAATTTAGTAGATTTAAAAATTAAGATAAGTGTTTAGTATAAACTCTAAAACAGTCATATTAAACGATAAATGCCTTAAACAAATGAAATTTAGTAGTTATGAAAAAAAAGTCCCAGAAAAAAAAGCTATTTTTCACAGTTTTTTTTTT
Source organism: Vandiemenella viatica (assembly GCA_031002005.1). Classification (NCBI taxonomy): domain Eukaryota; kingdom Metazoa; phylum Arthropoda; class Insecta; order Orthoptera; family Morabidae; genus Vandiemenella; species Vandiemenella viatica. The sequence goes on from CM061921.1 coordinate 154,251,706, forward strand.
TCAAGTCAGGAAAAAAAAAAACAGTTTTTTTACAACACTAGCCAGGAGTGTGATGGAGCGGTTCAAGAAATGCAGTGGCAAGTTGCAATTAATGTGCTGGCCCGCCATCTTGCCAGATCTGAACCCAATTGAACATGGCATCAGATTTCATCACTCCCCTCCCCAGTAATCTACGGGAATTGGGTTACTTGTGTGTGCAGATATGGTGTCAACTCCCTACAGCGACCTACCAAGGCCTCATTTCTTCCATGCCAAGACGTGTCACCGCTGTTATCCGTGCCAAAGGCATACATACCAACTAGATAGATGGTCATAATGTTCTGGCTGATCAGTGTATATATTGTGAAGCAGGCCTTCTGTATTTTTGAAAATTTGTTCTAACTTGTCATCTCTTTTCACTCCAGTATGGTTTGGTTGAGTGTGTAAAGATCACATTATTTGTTTAGATTGTCATCAGGCTGGAGAAAGAAGTTTACAGTTGCAAAATCTGTTATGAATTTGACATAACAGATTATAATCTAAAAGAAGCTGAACACACACTCGAAATGATTAAGTTCTTTGATTTGACTAAAGGTTGGACATCTGTAACAGGTATGGCCAGTTGCTATTAAAGAACAAATGCCAAAGAGGTGCTATTATCCATCAATACATCCTCGTAGAGAGAGTTGGAATTTTTAATGCAAATGGTGGGTGGCCCCTGATTATTCATAAGCTATGCCTTTTCTTGCACAAAGGGAAAAAAAACCTAGATCCAGGTGACTTCCCACCTTGAGTTTTGTTTTATTGACAAATAATGAACTCCTGTCCACATCAACCAATTTTCCAGTGTCTTTAATCCACAGATGATAGCACTTAAGTAGAAATTGCTTGTTTCAACTGTAGGTGAAACCATCAATGGTAAAATTCACGAAATTACTGCATTTTGTCATATTGAGAACTTTCATGTTATGAGTGGGCACTGTTGATCATGTGATTGGCCCCCATGTTTTATTGCTGGGTCTAAATGGAGACAGTTTTGGGATTTCCCTGGAAAAGATTCTGCCATCTCTTATAACTGTACTGAAATTATTTGATGCCACTTTGAAAATGTATTATAATGTTGCTTATGAAGATAATTTTAACACATTATTTCTAGTTAAAATAAATGTATAACCAATTTCACCATATTTAACACTAGAACGCCGGACGGGACTTTTTGTCCCATGGCGAAATTCAAAGTTTCGCTGCTCCTATAGTAGGGCTGTTGGGACCTCCAAACTTTGTGACTTTTATTTTTTAGAGCTAATCTTTATAATGAAGCAAGAGCGAGATTGGTAGGCCTATTGGTTCGGGAGAAATAACTCGAACACCCTAGAAAGCCGGATGGGACTTTTTTGTCCCATATGGAGTTAACAGCGGTAATGCGTATAATTAGTTCGAAGCTGACAAAATATACAAGTAAAGTGTGTTTATTTGCCTTCGTTATGAATCTGACGTGAAACAAAGGCTACTGACTCATTCGCCACCGCGAATCCACCCTCCCACCTCCGCCGGTCACAGCGGTAGCGATGCTTTTCGCACAGCTGCGCTGCCCTCCCCGCTTCCCCCTCCTTTTGACTCCTGTCGAGACATGTCAGTGCGTGCGGCGCATGGATGGTGATTGACTACACAATATTGTTTTGGTTGCGTTCCCTCTGTCTTCATAATGACGCGCCGTGCTGGTCTACGGCCTGCTGAGATATTAGCCTTATTATACGAAAGTGATTGTGCTGAGTCGGATTGTGGAGAGTTATCTGATAAGTCCGAGAGTGACTTTGAGGTACCACCGAGTTCCAGTGAATCTTCAGGCGATGAATCTGTAGAAGCCGCAGTAGAACACAAAAAGAACACATCAAAAGGCAAGTGGAAATACGCAAAATAAAGACTCATAGACTTTTTGTTGAATTATTTTTTTTATTTATTTATTTTAGGCCTACTTTGAACAAAGAAATATTTTGTAACATTTTTCTGTCTTCCTCAGGCGTTCCTTCAACAAGTCAAGGCACTACTGGGAGACGTTCTTCGTATGAGCCAACTCCCACAGCCGACCCTGCCAAGAAGCCCCATCAAAATAGGGGTAGTCGTCAGAAAGAAGTAGGTGATGCTGCTGCTGATGGTGACCAATGTGTTGTTCCTGGAGGAACAAACAATGGACAAGGTGATGTTCCTCAAAACGTGTGTGCGAAAGGACCTATACGAGGTGAAAAAGGTGTGCTTGCTAAACTACCTATTGGTTCTGTTGTAGACGCGCCCGATGGTACCAAGTGGAAAGTGATTCAAACCAATGAAACATGTGCTGGCAGACGCGGTCAGCAAAATGTACTGAAAGACGTACCCGGCCCCTCGCCTTATGCAAAAAGAAACATTATCAACGGTATTGCTACAAGCTCATGGCGTCTGCTAATTGATGATGGTATGCTCAAACATATAAAAAAATGCACAGAGCTAGAGGCTAGGTGTGTTTTGCAAACAGACGATTGGTCTTTGTCTCTTAGTGAGCTGGACGCTTTCTTAGGCATTTTGTACTTACGGGGAGCTACTGAGTCCAAGGGCATGGACATTCACTTGATGTGGTCAAAAAAGTACGGCTTTCCGTTTTGCAAGGAAGCGATGTCTCGCGACAGATTCATTGAAATCATGAGGTATCTGAGATTTGACGAAAAATCTTCAAGAACAGAAAGATTGAAAACGGACAAATTTGCTTGCTTCTCAGAGGTATTTTACAGATTCATTGCAAACTGTCAGAGTAGTTACGTACCTGGTGCGTTCATTTCTGTCGATGAGCAGTTGTTTCCCTCGAAGGCGCGGTGTCCGTTCACTCAGTTTATGGCATCCAAACCTGACAAATATGGCCAGAAGTACTGGATGGCCGTTGATAGAGTCGAAATATGTGGTCAATGCATTTCCGTACCTAGGCAAGAATGAAGCCCGTCCTTCGGATGACAGGCTAGGTGATTTTGTTGTGAAGAAACTTGTCATACCGTACTTGAACAAAGGGAGAAATGTCACTTGTGACAACTTTTTCACCTCTTTGCACCTAACTGAAGATCTAAAATCCAAAAACACTAGCCTTGTTGGCACTGTCAACAAAGCAAGGAGAGAAATACCAGGTTGCATGAAGAAAGCTCGCGAGGAACTGTACTCCACCAAAGCCTTTGCCAAAGACGATGTAACGCTAACGGTTTATCAGGGAAAAACGAACAAAAATGTGATCGTAATGAGCTCAATGCACTCGGACGTTACAATTGAACAAGGTGTAAAGTCGAAACCTGAAACTGTATCATTTTACAACTTGTCTAAGTATGGTGTTGATGTAGTTGATCAGATGGCCAGGAAGTATTCTGTGAAAGCTAGTAGTAGGAGGTGGCCAGTTCACTCCTGGTACAATGTGCTAGATTTAGCTGGTATCAATGCATGGATTCTCTACAAAACTCTTACCAAAGAAAAAATTTCTAGGTGAGATTTTCTGTTGCAACTGGGTGAGGAACTGATCAAAGCGAACTCTGACATACGTGGAGCACCAGTCGCACCTGATATGAATTGGTCAGGTACTGGAGGGCAGCGTCGACGTTGCCAGGTGAAGTTGGGCTGTAAAGAAGGTAAGAGCGCGTACAGTTGCAACACTTGCCAAAGCCCAGTCTGCAAAAAATGCACTGGCGGTGTGTCCTACATCTGCTCGTCCTGCAAGCCAGAATCGGACGAAGACATGTAAACTGTTAGTTCAGTTGTAAAGTGCCGCTATTGATTTTACCATGATTTTCTTTTGTTGAACCGTTACCTCGGAATATTCTTTGCTAATTGAAGAGTTCTTCTGTTTACGACTGTAAAGGAAACAAATAATTCCAGAAAAACTTATCATTAGAGAAATGAATACAAGTAAAATCTAAAAATAGTGCTTACTTACCTTTCAAATTGTTTTCTTCCAGTAGCCATAAGTTTTCAATTTTTAGCACTGGAAAATTGTGATTTTATACCTTTGATTGTATCTGATTTATGACATAGGTTCAAGTTTCCTGTTTTGACATTACTTAGGTTTGTAAACATCAAAACGTTGAATTTTGTGTCTTACCTGGGCAAATCGGTACTCGCCTTCACTGTGTGTTCATTCCACAGCTTTTTTTCAGTGTACTGTAATAATAGCCTTATAGATGATAATAAACACCTCTTTAAATCTTTTTTTTATCTTTTTTATTATAACTACAGCCCTAAAAGCCAAAATATTTCAGAAAAATACGCATTATAGCCTAATTTCTCATATGGGACAAAAAAGTCCCATCCGGCGTTCGAGGGTGTTCACCAAGTCCCGGCGTTCTAGTGTTAATCACACTAAAGTCTCTTTTGGTCTCACGATTTTTATTGGTAAGTAGTTAAATAGCTGAATAATAGCATTGTAAGTTGTTGGTGTGATAATAAATGCTCGTTTGGTTTAAGTTCCCTATTAATAGATTCGTATAGTAGGGGTTACATAAGGATAGAGTGGCAAGGCTGTAAATCGCTTCACTCCTCTTTGGGATTTAGTCTTCAGCTTAATAGTGTTCTCTTCTTTTGTTTTCTTGCCTACTTCATTTTCAACCCATTTCTCAACAGTTGTAAGCAGACTCATTCCGGCTCTATCTTTCTGCATGACATCCACTTTTTGTAATCTATTAGAGTTCATTACTCATCACATTGACACTATATATAGATATTTAAGAATGCTAGTAATTTGGGAAAGTGGCAGTTATTTGCATACCAAGTTTTTCAGTATATGTTCTGGTTCATTAAAAGGTCTTAACCTGTTTCAGCACTGCACCTTATAAAAATCTCAACATTCAATAGGTTATTTCAAATATATATATATATATATAGATATCATCTTTTATCAGCTGCTTATATTGATTTTGTTTCGAGTGCATTGGACTATTTCTGAAAAAGTAATTAGGAAATGTGACTTACAACTATACAGATTTGGAGTAAATTTCTGTAATTAATATGGAAATAATGATAAAGCTTGCAAATTTTTTAAAATAAATTTTAGGTACTTGTTCCCCTTAAAGTATATTCTATCTAAATGGAATGTTCCAACAAGAATCAGAATGCAAATTTTGAAGATTTCATGTAGCACGAATCTTTAGCCCCTAAGATCAACGTTCTTTTAACATTGGCAGAAATATATTTATAAAATTTCTTGTGAATATTATACTCCACATATAGCTTCAGATCTTATATCTGTGATGATTGAGGCCTTGGGAAATGTGTACACATATTTAGCTATTCCACTATGTATCAAATCACACTTACTTGTCCTGTAGTTGAAAAAAATTATACAAGACTTACTTGTCCATGTCTTAAAAGAATATATATGAAATCCTGACACACCAGTTTGTAGTTCGTGTGAGTACATCTCCCCACAGCTTGTAACTACCCATTAGTTTGGCAAATGGTTGACCTGTGGGTGTATAACTTGCACAAGTCTACATATATCTACTGTCAAGATTTATTTCTATACTAATTACAGTTTTTAGCCAATTTTCCATTACCATTTAGACCATAGGTGTCACACTCAATTTTGCAGAGGGCCTTATATTAAATTTAGAATGTGTAGGCGGGCCACATTCAAATAAAAAAATGTACTGAATTATTATAACATTTTATTTATTTAATTGTATAGTATATAATATACGGTTGTTGAAAATCATATCAAAGTTATAAAAGAGGGTAATTATTTTGATCTCGAGGATCCAGATACCTGATTTCTCTTGTTTTTGACAAGCTCATTGATGTCAGGTATCATATTTGTTGTAATTATTTTAAGAATTGTGACGGTTAAGTTTTTCCCGGCGTATGGTAGACAGGAATTCTTCATGGGTCTTCTGCCGGATAAGATCTTTTAAACACGACGTTTTGGCAGTCACCTCCGCTGCCTTCATCTGGTGAGCTGTCATCGCGAAGTAGCTGCCGCGACGGTTCGACACCGAATTCGGTGTCGAACCGTCGCGGCAGCTACATCGCGATGACAGCTCACCAGATGAAGGCAGCGGAGGTGACTGCCGAAATGTCGTGTTTAAAAGATCTTATTTTAAGAATTGATTGGAGAGGTTCATTCGTAAGTCTTGTGCGATGTTTGTTGTTATTTATTTTTACGGCGGAAAACATCTGCTCACATAAATAGGAGCTACCAAACATGCTCAGAATGCATGCTGCATGCTTTTTTAATTCTGGGTAGTTATCCAAACTCTTGAAATATTGTGTATAAAATGTAAGAGCATTAACCTCTTTAAATTTTTCTTTCAAAATACTGTCCGATTGAAGCTCTATCAACTCCATTTGCAAATGATCTGGTGCCTGTGAAGCTTCAAAATTGAATGGATTGTTCAATTCCGTGATCAGATTTTGCAGAAGATGAGAATATTGATCCTTTTTTGTTCATTGTGCGAAATGATTTTAAATGAGGGAAATGATCCAAAGTTTGATTTTTTACCTGATTTTTCCCACAGCCTCAACATTGTTTCAAATGCTTGAACACATGAATACATTTGAGTGACAATCAGAGTTTTACCCTGTAACTTTACATTCAGATCAGTCAAGTATTTATTCATATCTACCAAAAAAGGCACAATCAACCCACCAGTCATTGTCATAATCAATTGGGTTGCTTTGTTCTAACATGAAAGCTGGAATAGGTCACGTAATGCAAAAAATCTTTCTAAAAGTACTCCTCGACTGAGCCAATGAACTTCGGTGAAATAAGGGACATCAGAAAACTTTACGTCCAAATCTTGTAAAAACTGCCTGAACTGTCGGTGATTTAGTCCTCTGCTCCTTATAAAATTTACTGTCTTGAATATAGGTTGCATGACATGGTCCATTTTTAAATGTTTGAATGACAATGATTCCTGATGAATTATATAGTGAAATCCTACAAAATTCTCTGATGTTTTCTGTTTTAATTTAGTTACAACACCCGAATGTTTGCCAGCCATGGCAGGAACGCCATCCGTAGTTGTGCTGCTAAGTATAGTCCAGTCGAGTTCATATTCTGCTATGAAATGCTCAATTGCAGATTAAATATCATTTGCTGTTGTAGTACCTGTCAATGGAACACACTTTTATAGTTCTTCATTTATTTCAAAGTTACTGTTAATACCTCGTATAAAAACAGCAAGTTGAGCTGTATCAACAGTATCAGTGCTCTCGTCAACAGCCAGTGAAAAGTTTGTAAATTCCTTAATTTTCTCCTTCAATTGAAGAACCAAATTTTGAGATAAATCATTTATTCCTGAAGCATCAATGTTTCTTGGCAGCGAAATATTTTGAATTATTGACTTTTCAGATGAAAATGAAACATCGGCACCTTTCAACATACAGTCTTTAATAAAATCACCATCAGTGAAAGGTTTTGATCTCTTCGCGATTTCTAATGCAATAATGAAACTTGCTTTCAGGGCATCTTCGCTCTCAGTACACATCGATTGTTGACCTTGAAGTTTAGATTTTAAAGATGACAATGTGTCCATTCTTATTTTTTCAGTGTAACAATCGAATTTTGATTTATGATTCGTATCATAGTGTCTCTTCAAGTTAAATTCCTTACAAACAGCAACTGTTTGGTTGCAAATCAAACACAGTGGTTTACCTTTCCATTCTATGAAAAAATATGCAATTTCCCATTTAGATTGAAAAACTCTGCACTCACTATCAACTTTACGTTTTTGTGACATTATGCCAAAATCGTAACAATTATGGATATCGCACGTGCACGACACAAACAAATGCTCAATACCTTCACAATCGTCTCAACTGACTCGCGTCGCGCTGATGCACTCCTTTTATATCGATAAGGAAGGTTCTAGTCTAGACTCGAAGTGCGTGGAAGATTCCGCTTGTTGCTAAGAGATGGCGTTACTGTCTCGCTTGTCTAGGCATGCGCTGACCTTGAAATTAATTATAAATGTAGTGTGCGCATTTTAAAACTTCTGTAGAGGAATCGAGTGAAGTCCAAAAGCTCCAAAAAACATGATTCTTCTTTCTGTGTCACATTGCAATCACGGGCCGTATTGATAGGGCCTGGGGGCCAGATGCGGCCCGCGGTCCGTATCTTTGACGTCACTGATTTAGACAAATGTTGAGATAATGCAAAATTTCTGTTCCAAACACCTGTTTCACTAACACCCCAAATCATGTTGGTGAATAGGTTTGTAACTGGTAAGAAATTTAATATACTTTTTGTTTTATACATTAGTCATAAATTTGAATGGTTATGTATGTATCTTCTAATTGTTAACTCATGTCTATTGAGCTTAAATTTCTCAACTAATTTTAATATTAGTTTGTAGTATAGCAAGAGCAGAAACTTTTTGAGAGTATGGTTTGGAGTGACTCGGCCTACAATTCACAACCAAGGCATGGGGAGAATGTGGGCAAGAGCTGCTTGAAATCACTTCTGTGCACCCTCTTTTATTCTGCCACTCATGTTTGTAATCTCTTACTATTATATGGAGAGCTGCAGAAATCACTGCACATTTGACAATGTTTATTACCATTTCCGACATACTATTTACGGTGCTGACAGTGGACATCTGAAGATATTCTACTGCTTCCCCACACAGTTTGGCCACCAACAGTGATTTAGGGCTACCTCATATAAGAGTAATCCACCATCCCTGAGAATTTGTCATTCAGCCACACCTGGCACATAGAGGTCCAAATGACATGAAGGCCAAAAATCAATGGAATGAACCTTATTAATGAGAGACAAGTGAAAAGTATGGCAGTGCAGTTTTCGCCAAACCAGATGTAAAGATTCTCTCAATAGGGGTAACCTCAGATGGCGAAATAGAGATACTGACCGACCGAAATCAAATCATGCACCGTGACATCAGTGCATAAGCCACCAAATGCCGAATTTAGCTTCACAGAACCACCTAACTTCCACTCCCAACAAACAACGATTGTTATGGGTGACTTCAATTGCCACAGTACATCCTGGGGCTACAGGGAAACTGATGAAAATGGAGAGAACCTTGAAGAATGGGTTGAACATATGGGCCTAATGCTAATATATGACCCAAAGTTGCCACCATCTTTTAATAGTGGAAGATGGCAGGGTGGATATAATCCAAATAACATCTTTGTCAGTGAACACATTGCCCAACAGTCAAAGAAGAATGTTATGGAGCCAATCCCACGTACGCAACATAGACCAATTATCTGCACTGTTGAAGCAGTAGTGAAGCCAGAGTCTGTTCAGTTTAAAATAAGATTTAATTTCAAACGAGCACAATGGGGAAAGTTCTCTCAAGAACTAGATGAGGAAGTTCTAAACCATGACCCATCTCCAAATACATATCGATAAATTTATTGAAATAGTTAAAGCCATCTCACGCAAACATATTCCTCGAGGCTGCAGAACAACTTATGTCGCTGGACTGGATAATGACTCCAAGTTTCTTCTTGAGAGATACAGGCACCTTTATGAAGAAGATCCTTTTTCTGAAGAAACCATACAGACAGGTGAAGATCTCCTACACACTGTGTCTACTGCTAGAACAGATAAATGGTGCAATTTAATGTCAGATTTAGACATGAAACAGAATAGTCGTAAGGCTTGGAAATTACTGAAAAACCTCAATAGTGATCCAAGTAGCACTCCACCTAGTCTCCTTAAAGTTAGTCCAAATCAAATAGCACACCAACTGCTACTGAATGGAAAAACTAGAAGAAGACCTGAAAACAAAGTTCCAAAGGCAATCTGACGAGCAAGACCATCTTGGGAACCCATTCACTCTGGTGGAACTGGAAGCCGTCCTGCAGTGTTTGAAGATTAACAAAGCTGCAGGCTTAGATGACCTGAGAACAGAGCAAATTAAAATGTTTGGCCCAGCTACAAAGCAGTGGATCTTGAATTTAATGAATGCCTGCACCTCCAACTTACAGATCCCCAAGATCTGGCGGAAAGCCAAAGTTGTGGCACTGCTAAAGCCTGGAAAGGAACCAACAGATCCAAAAAACTTCCGACCAGTTTCACTCCTTTGTCATTTATACAAAGTCTTGGAGAGATTGATCCTCAATCGTATCTCAGAGTGCATTGACAAAATGCTCATAAAGGAACAGGCTGGTTTTCGACCTGGTCGGTCATGCTGCGGCCAAATTCTTAATCTCACACAGTATATAGAGGATGGGTATGAAAGAGGACAGGTTACAGGTGTGGCATTCATCGATCTCACAGCGGCGTATGATACAGTCAACCACAAAATTTTGATAAGTAAGGTATACTCCATGACAAAAGACTACCATCTTACACAAGTCATCCAGTGTTTACTACAAAACGGACGGTTTTACGTCACCCTCCACAATAAGAAGAGTTGATGGAGAACCCAGAAGAATGGCCTCCCTCAGGGTAGTGTGCTGGCCCCGCTCTTGTACAACATATATACAAATGATCAACCAATTATTCATGGAACAAGAGCATTCATTGCAGTTGCAGCTCAAGGCACAACCTTTGAGGTGGTGGAGGTGAAGCTGACAACAGCTCTTGAAGATATGGCCAAGTATTATGATGCTAATCATTTGAAGCCCAACCCTGGAAAAACACAGGTCTGTGCATTCCATCTGAGAAATAGAGAAGCCAGAAGGAAGTTGAACATCAACTGTAGGGGGCAACAACTACTACACTGCGATACTCCAAAATATCTAGGAGTAAAGCTTGATCGATCTCTTACCTTCAAAACCCATTGTGAGGATCTGAAACTCAAAGTATCCGCCCGGAACAACATCATCCGGAAACTTACAAGTACCTCCAGGGGAGCACATCCAAATGTGCTTCGTACATCTGCCCTGGCACTTAGTTTCTCTGCTGCAGAATACTCAGCACCAGTTTGACAAAATTCTGCACATGCTAGGCAGGTTGATATATCATTGAATGATACTGGTCGCATTGTAACATGTTGCCTGAAACCAACTCCTGTTAGTAAAATATACCAAATCATGAGTATAGCACCACCTGACATTCGTAGGAAAACAGCTGCAGAGAGGGAGAAGAGGAAACAGACCCCAGACACCCTTTGTTTAGACACAAACCTCAACCCACAAGGCTGAAGTCAAGGAAGAGCTTCATACAATCAACTACAGCCATAACATCTTCTCCTGAAGCATGCCGTCTAGAACTATGGCGAAATTCGTTGCCTGAAAAACAGTGGAGGAACATCAAAGAGGCACCGGCTGCGGGGTGTAACCAGCCATATGCTATATGGAAGGCTCTAAACAGATTAAGAACTGAAGTGTCCCGATGTAGATATAATATTAAAAAATGGGGTTACACTACTGACAACGATCTATGCGAATGTGGTGAGCTTCAGAACCCACAACATCTTCTGATATGCAGGAATCTCCCAGAAACCAGCAATATCGACAACCTTTATAGGGCAAACAAGAAGGCCATCAAGATTGCGGAATTTTGGTCACATTCAATTTAATTGTATTCTATAGTTTAATATTAATTAATTAATGATTTTTGTTTTTTTCCAACTTGTAATGTTATGTCCTGGACATGAGAAATAAATAAATAAACCTGTTTTTAGTTGTTGCTTGTGCGGCAATCATGGCTAGTCCGGTGAGATGTGATTGCTTTGTCCCATAGTGGAGCCGGTCTCTGTTTGCTGCCTTGTTATAGCTGAGCAAAGACAATTGGGAAACTGAAAGACCTATGGACAGACCAATTGTTTCCTTAACGTTTGGAACGCTTCTTCTTCCAGAGTTCTCCACTGAAAGGCCTTCCGTTTTTTATTCAGGTTGTGCAGTGGCTTATTGATCTGTCTAAAATTTATAATGATACACCAGTAATAGTTGTCTAGCCCCTAAAAGCTTCTCTGCTGATTTACCATCATTTCCATTGGGAATTCTTATACAGCCATCATGTTCTCTGGTTCAGCTGACATCTTGATCCATTAAAATGTGACCCGAATACACCATCTTCTTTTGCAAGGTTACTTTTTGACAATTGCATTTGTAACCTGTATGTTCAAAACCTCTGAAATACATCCACCAATCTCTTCATGTGGTTCTCCAACTTAATACTGAAGGCAATAATATTGTAAAACCATATTACCTTCTATCCCCATTAAAACAATGGACATAAGCCTCTGGAATGTTGCATAGCATCAGTTAGTCCCATTGGGAGTGTTTTATATTCCTAATGATCACTGGGTGTACTAAATGCCATCTTCTCACAATCACATGGCCTCATAGTAATAGTGTGATACCCTTTTGACAGACCCAATGTGGAAAAGTACCTGGATTTACCCCAACTGATCCAAAATCTCCGAGATTAGTGGTAGCTGGAAAAAACTGTTAGCTGTAGCTTCCTTCAGCTTCCTATAGTCTATAACGATTTGCCTATTTTTCTGCCCGTCTCTTAGGTATCGTCAGCAATGGTGCGTTCCAACTACTGGTACTGGGTACGGTAAAGTTTTCCTGAACTAATTTCTTGATCTTTCTTTGTAGAATCTTCTAACTTTTGGGGATTCAGTATTGTGTTGAGCTAATCATCTTCCCCATAGCTTCAGGCTTCAACCTAATTTCATGCTGCACTGTCTCCATGTAATTCAAAGATTCTCCTGACAAATGGAATAAATCACTGTAGCTTGGACACAATTCCTTTAGTGCCTGCCTTTTCACCTCATTCAATTGATCTGTTTGTATCCCTTCCGTAACTTGCAAACTCTGCTCCAGCGTCCTATAGTTGCTACATGGTGCTACCATTCTTATCCTCCTCACTGCCTTCTTTATTTATTGGAGCATGGATTTGCTATAACAACTTTTTCTTCCATCATGGTCAGCACCATAATAACGCTCACTCCTTCTTCTACTGTTATCAGCACTTCTGGCACCACCACTCACTTATGCAAGTCTTGTTTAGGCAGTGGCATTATACTGCATCTTTCTTCGGCACTCTCTACCAGAATCCTCCTCACCAACATTTTCTTGTAGTTCTTTTGTAGTGGTACTTGCATTGTATTCTGACCTTGTGAACACTTCAGTGGTTCCTTACTCAGCTTCTTGTGCTCCATCTGCTACGGAGGTCACTTTCAACTTTGTTCTTCATTTTAATGCTTACACCTCCAATTACGAGTGTATCTTTGCCAAAGTACACAGTAACCTACTATTTCTTTGGCAAATCCCTTCTGAGCATCATATAGCAGATTGATTATCTCTGGTACCGCGTTCAATGCGTGCTCTACTTTCAATGCCGCTCGCCTTCCTTAAGGAGAGTTGAACCGTTCCCTCTGTATACACAGCCACCTCAGCTACACTCTTAATCATTATTTTCTTCCTCCCATCAATTCTGCTTTCAAGCATTTTCATAGAATCTGAGAAACTTGAGCTCTACTATTGACCAATAAAAAAACCGTTGCATTTTTGCTCTGCTTACACTCCAGTTCCACAAATTAATTACGGTTATTGCAATCCATTTTGTGTAAATTCTCTTCTATGACAGGATTGCTTCGTCACACTCTGGCTCTGTTTCCAAATTTTGCACATAATTTTGTATTCTCTTCTTATGTTCATTTGTTGCAATCATGTGCTCCTTGACCCCAGCGCCTGCACATCCAACACTCAACTGGCTTGAAATATTTGCCCAGTCCCAGATGGCTTTCCAAATTGCATTTCGTACTTGGCTCCAGATCCCATATATTTCTGTATTTCTGTTTCCTCCTCCGTGGCCTTCCATAGATTTCTTGTTAGATGGAACCTGCCCATGCCATTCCATTATTTTTCCTGTAAAACCTCCTGTTCATGTCTGTTTCCTCTGCACCTGGTTTATTATTATTATTATTATTACTCTGTGACTCACTAAAAGTTGTGGCGGAGGGTGCATTGCACCTATCCGAAAGAGTGATAGTTTGAAAGGGATATACGGGATGTGGCAGGAGGCACCTATGGGCTATTGTGAGGAACCATCCCAGCATTTGCATGGAGTGATCTGGGGAAACCATGGAAAACCCAGATCAGGATGGCTGGAGCGCTTTAGTGAAAGCTACTCCTGTCGGATTTTAAGTTTACTCGCCCGGTAAATCCTTTCTATTCCATTCCCTTATCGCTCGTGGGAAAAATGAGTACAGAAATGAATCGGTTCTGGCCCTGATTTCTCTTCTCTTATTTCCGCAGTCATTCCGAGATATGAATGTTGCTGGTAGCAATATTTCCTGGCTGTCATTCCGAAATATGTCAGTCATGAATTTTTCAATCAGCTTCCGTTGAGAACAACGCCTTCGGTGTTCCAGGTCTTCCCAACCTAGCTCCTTCAACATCGCACTTACACTTTCCCTCCAACTATATATACCTGTCACGAATTGGGCGGCTCTTCTTTGGACTTTCTCTAACTCCTCCAGTAAACCCTTTTGATGGGGACCCCATACAGAACAACAATATTCTAAGTGAGGACGTACTAGTGACTCCTATACAATCAATTTAACTTCTGGAGTGCATGGATTTTAATTACGACCTAGAAATCTGAGCATACGATTTGCTTTCCCCGTTACATTCTCGATATGCTAATTCCACTACAAATTATTACGAATTGTTACCCCTAGGTATTTAGCGGAATCTAGCGTTCTAAGGACAGTATCATTAATTGTGTATTCCTAGTTAACTGGTGTCACCTTTTTACTGACACGCATGACTTGGCACTTTTTAGCGTTTAACTCCAACTGCCAATCTTTACACCATGCAATTATTTTCATAATATCATCTTGTAATCTGTTGTATTTCTGAATAAATCCCCTCACCTTCAGGGTCTCCCTACACTGCCTCGCAGTGCCCAGTACCCACGCACAACTTTCACCTCTGTTTCTTCCAACATTCTTCCGTTGCATGCCCATTTCACCCACAATATTGACACACATTTTCCCACCCTGGTACCAACTTCGTATTTTTAGCAATCCTTCTATCTTTCACAGACGCTTCCTTGTCCCTCGCCATTTCCACAGCCGCCGGTCATTCACCCTCTGTTCAAGGGTTATTGGATGAAGAAATTAGCACAGTGTTAAGATCAAACACTGCATGCCCAGTGTTTAAATTAACTTAATAGCTCCATTCAGCTTGCTTCCTTTCTTGCATCGATCCGTTTGTATCTTCTTTAAACTTTTGCATCATAGAATCTAACTGACTTGCCCAGTCCGCAATAGAATCACCCCTCTGCTGGCTACTGGAACATTTTTATTGCTTAATAACTATGACCATTTTGGACCTATAATTTTCGATCAAATTTAAACAAGATGCCATGATCATCTTTTTTTCACCAATTCAAATGCCGTGTCACAAATGTGAAAGAACTTTCCCAAGGTTTCCTTATCTTCATTGAATGACTGAGGTATCAACTTAAGTGCCTCAGCTAAGCTTACATGTGATATTCCACCCTCATCTCTTTTTGATGACTCATTTTTTTAACTGACTTCAAAAAAGGAGGAGGTTCTCAATTCGTCTGAATTTTTTTGTTTTGTTTTTTTTTTGTTTTTTTTTTTTATATATATGTATGTTCAGCGATATCTTCGCCAATTTTGAACTGATTTAAATGAAATTTTTATAGTGGATAGAGTATACCTCCAAAGTGGTCCCATATGAATTTCATTGAGAAACCACCACTTCTACCCCTTTACACCCCTTAACTTTTATACAAACCCACACTTTTTATCCGATTTTGATGGAACTTTGGAAATGTATAGCAAAAAATACTGTCAACTTTTGGTTTGAAAAAACCGAACCCCTCTCCCCCTATCCACCCCTTAATTTTTGCCAATGTTCTTTATACAAAGCTAAAGTCGACACCATTTAACTGATCGCCATTAAAGTTGACACATACATGTAATTTTTCATGGAAAAGGTTTCTGACCCAAAAAAATAAAAAAACACCCCTTTACACCCCTTAAATTTTATACAAACCCACATTTTTTATCCGATATCAATGGAACTTTGGACATGTATAGTCAAAAATAAAGAGAAAAATGCTGTCAACATTTGGTTTGAAAAAACTGAACCCCTCTCACCCTATCCACCCCTTAATTGTTGCCAATGTTCTTTATACAAAACTATAGTCGACATCATTTAACTGATCTCCATTAAAGTTTTCATATACATGTAATATTTCGTGGAGAAGGTTTCTGACCAAAAAATAAATAAAAGCCACCCCATCTCCCCCTTTACACCCCTTAATTTTATAGAAACCTATATTTCATATCTGATTTTGATTGAACTTTGTCAATGTATACTCTCAAACAAACAGAAAAATCTTGTCAACAATTGGTCTGCCAAAGCTCAACCCCTCTCCCTGCTACCAACCCCTTAATTTTTGTCAATGTTATATATATATATTTATATATATATAAAGCTACAGTCGCCACCATTTGACCTATTACCATGAAAGTTGGCGCTTATATGTATTTTTTCACGAGGAAGGTTTTTGACCTAAAAATATAAAAACCACCCCCATTCCTCATTAAACCGTTTAATTTTTATACAAACCCACAGTTTTTATCCAGTTTAGATAGAACTTAGCAAACTTTTACTCTAAAACAAAGAGAACATAATGTCAGCTTTTGGTTTGCAAAAACTGAACCCCATTTCCGCCCCTTGACTTTTGTCAATTTTCTTTTTGATAAGCTACAGTTCACACCATTTGACCGATCTTTATGAAAGTTGGAGCATATATGTATTTTTTAATGGAGAAGATTTCAGACCAAAAAATTAAATAAACTACCCTAACTCCCCGTTTACATCCCTTAATGTGTGTACAAACCCACATTTTAATCCAATTTCGGTGGAACTTAGCATGTGTATACTTTAAAGCAAATAGAAAAAGAAACATACTACTGACATTACTTTGACAAAAACACTAACCCTATTCCCCTTTCTAACCCTTTAATCACTGTCAATGTTCACTATATAAAGCTACCGTTTCTACCTGATTTTGAAGGAAGCATGCACATGTATACTTCAAAACAAACAGAAAAATACTGTCTGCATTTGGTTTAGAGAAGCCAAATCTCTCTTCCCCTTTCCACCCCTTTAATCTACACAAAGCACAGTTTCTATCTGATTCTGAAGAAAATTTGCACATGTATACTTTAAAAAATACATAACAATTGTGTTTAAATTACGTTGCAGAAGCCCAACCCCTCTTCCCTTCTACCCCCACCCCTCCTAATTTCCAATGTTCTTTATAGATACCTACCGTTTTTATCAGATTTCGACGGAACACTGCAAATGTATACTTAAGAACAAAGAGAAACATTCTGTTTACAAAACCCAACCGCTCACTCCATTACACCATTTAATTTTTGTAAATGTTCTTTACACAAAGCTACAGTTTTTATCTGGTTTTGATGGAACTTTGCACATGTATACTTTAAAACAAAGAGAAAAATGCTGTCCACACTACCTTAACAGAAACCTAACTACTCTTCACCTCCACACCCCTTAATTATTTTTTTATACACACCTAAAAATTTTATCAATAGAAATTTACAAACAATCAGAAAAGACAGTCAACATTTAGTATACGAAAGCACAATGCCTCTTCTCCTTTACCCCTATCATTTATAATTTCCAATGTTCTTTACAAAATCCACAGTTTTAAGTACCATCAAAATCAATTAAGCTATTTTTAAGTCATTGCATAATATTTATAAAATGTATGTGTCCTATTGTCTCAACATGTACTTCAGATTTCAACTTGGACCCCGAGCTTTTACGTTGTGAAAACCAATTAAATATATATAATTTCTGTGTGATTCCGGAACGAACAGATATAATCCAGAGACAGATTTGTGTATATGGTATGTATTAATGTGCAGATGTTACATGTTTCGATTATTGGGCAGCAGCTTTAACAAATGTTATGATTAGATCGAAACTCAGCCTGGACCAAAATGTAAACTGACATTCCTTAACACAGCATACAATTCACCCCATTCTGAAAGTTGTTGTAAAGAAGGATTTTTTTTTTTTAAGCATTCGCTTTAACCACTGAGCTACCAGGAAGTTCGCAAAATGAGAACTGCTGCGGCATATTTAAATACAAATTAACTATAATACCACTAAAAATTTAAAAATAAAATAATTGTTTAAAAAACATAAAAACCGCCTTCAAAAAAGGGCACTAAAAATTTTAAAATAACTTTATACCTTGCTTAGAAGAAAGTAAATCTAAATGGACAATATTTTACATTACTGTTATTGAAATTTTTACATTAATTAGCTATTTTTGGAGTCGGTGCCAGCCAAAACAAAAACGTAAAAACAATAATGAATAACAATAATAGATAAAAAATCATGTTAATACTTACCTACAATTAATTCTAGAAACATTTTTCAACAACACTGAAACATATAGATAATACACCGATATTATACTAACTATAAAGTTTTTACTGCATGATGCAACCTATCAACTGACACTATAGCGCCAGAAATATGCCTGGATGACCAACAAGGCCGAGCCACAGATAATATACCGTTAATTTGTTTCCCTAAGCTGTCTCCCGCAATAAAACTATCTTCCTCACTACATGCTGTAAAATATTTGGAATTTTTGTTTGTACTGTCGGTTCGCCTCGAACACCAAATAAATTTCAGTAATTCGATCTGCGCGATCTGACAGCTGGCGCCGACTCCAAAAATAGCTAATTAATGTAAAAATTTCAATAACAGTAATGTAAAATATTGTCCATTTAGATTTACTTTCTTCTAAGCAAGGTATAAAGTTATTTTAAAATTTTTAGTGCCCTTTTTTGAAGGTGGTTTTTATGTTTTTTAAACAATTATTTTTTACTACTTGTCTCCTTCACTTGGCTCATCTCCTCCCCTCCATCCCTCACTTGTCATTCAGCTTGTCCCCATATAATAGGCATGCTCTGTTTTTGTACTTACAGTTGCTGACTGGGTGTTTGGCTGCTGTTACATCAGTTATTGTGTCACGACTGTCATCGACCTCCGTCATTGCTTCATCTGCTGCTTACTGATTAATGATGACTGTCAACCTCATTTCATTCATTGCTTTCCTCCATTGCTTTTCTCCTATGGGCACTATTTTCAATTAATTACTCGAGTGGTCTTACTCACTATTAATTACTTATGAACACATTCCCAACATAACTCATTTATGATATCTTACCTTCTTTTAGCTGAGTGACACCATCAATCGACACCAAATTTTTTCCTTTCTTGTAATGACCTGGCGTAAGAGTCAACACCTAGTAGGGGGCAAGGGCTGCTAGGAATGACTCCTGTTGACCTTTTTTTATTCTGCCACTCAGGTTTGCAATTTGATACTATTAGGCGGAGGGAGAGCTGCAGAAATAAATATTTTTATTCATAGCACATCTGAGAATAGTTATTAGCATTTTCTACCCACAATACAGGGTGCTGACAACTGACATCTGAAGATATTCTTCTGCTTTCCAACACAGTTTGGCCAGCAACAGCAAGCTAGGGCTACCTCATATCCCAATATAGCATCCACCGTCCCTGAAAATCAGTCATTTAGCCCCACCTGTTTTAGTGGCGTCTCTTTGTATGTCTGGCGACTTGTACAGCAATCGTGGCTGGTCCGGTGAGATGTCCCTTAGTGGAGCCGGTCTCTGCTTGCTGCCTTGCTCTAACCCAGCAAAGACAATGCTTCTCTCAGATGCACCCCTCTGGTAACGACTTGTTGGCTTGATTTGTCATCAATCAGTCCTCTCCCTCCGCTCTGTCAATGAGCCTAGGCTTCCTCCACCTGTCCCCTGCCCTTGGTCCTTTTCTAAGGTGGGAACAACTTTGTCCAATCCAAACCTGTTCTCATTACGTCTAGTAGGCTTCTTTTTGCAAAGTTATTGCTCTTAATGCTTGCTAATCAGTATTTTACTTTAGGGGAAAATTTTTTAAACTGTGTAGCTCACTGTTGCGGGTGCAATTTGACTTTGGTATGTGGTACAGGCAGCCGGACTGCTACATTTGCAGTGAATACTTATAGGTGTACTGCTGCATTGTACTGTGAAAACATAATATTTCAACAGCTGTTTTCTTGAGGATGAAAGTTCATCGTACAGGACAGTGGACCAACAGTTACAGATAGATTTACCCTTGAGGAAGGCGGCGGAGCCAGCTATCGAAATGTTATGTTTTCACAAGCTATTATGGAGGCACTGCTGTGAAGAATGTATAGTTTCTGGTATTATATTATTATTATTAATATTAATTGAAGCTCACTAGGGAGTGCTTAGGTTACTTGTGGAGGTTTGCTTTCATTCCTAATCCCTCTGTAACCCAGCTTATAATAGTTTCTGGTACTACTTGTATTTACAACTTTCTGTTGTAAACATTAAAAGTGCTTGATTTATTTGAAAAGAAAATATCTTGTTCTGTCCACATTTAGAGTATCTGCAACAAATTTCACCATTTATAAATTTTTCTTTTTGGAGCAGTGTGAAACAATCTGTAATTGTTGGCCATTGGTATTTGCATCCGCTCTGCACAAGAGGAAAATTTCAGCTAACATCTTCATATCATTTTAATTTGAAAGTTCTTTTGTTACCTAAAATGTTTTTATACTTTTTCACTGTCAAGAAAAGGCTGTAGGAATATTTATCTGAAGAAATATAAGTTCAGTGATACTTACTTGAGCTGCTTTAATATACATTTTAACGATTTATTCAGGAGTTAAGTAACAAATTTTCTGTGAGATCTGTTCAATAAGAATTGGGCACTAGTAGTTTCCCCCACAAAAACAAAAATTTGAGCATCTGATACATTTTGTGGGAAAGTGTGGAGGATATTTGTCTCTCTCAATGTTTTTCTTACCGCAGAGAACATTAGGCACAGCCAGTGAGGCTGTGACTGACATTAGTGGATGAAAGGCTCTCTTCATTTATCAAGATTTTGTTTAATCTTGATTCCAATTTTGCAGCCATCACAGCATACTCTTGTTTCTTGTACCGAGCATGGAAGTGTAACGGTTAGCGTTCTGGCCTCGCATTCGGGAGTATGCCGGTTCGAATCCCCGTCCGGGAATCCAGATTTGGGTTTTCCATGGTTTCCCAAATCACTCCAGGCAAATGCCGGGATGCTTCCTTCAAAAGGCCATGGCCGAATTCCTTCCCATTCCTTGCCCCCCCCCTCCCCCATCCTTTCCCGTCTCTAAAGACCTCGCTGTTAAGAGACGTTAAGCAGTTAAAAAAATGTTGCTTGTGTTGTTGACTTTACCAATATAGCTTCTTATAATTATTTATCTCGCATTTAAATTCTGCTGAAAGTGGATCAGCTTAAGTGCAGATTGTGCTAATCCAACCTGTCAATGTGGCTGCATGTGTTAAAACACTGCTACACTGGTTGGAGGATATATGGTATATTGGGCCTAGATTCAAATCCCAGACCCCGCCTAATGGCAGTCATGATAGCGGTTTTAGGCAGTTTCCATGACCACCTAGGAGAATGGTCCTCAATCTCCACCCTCACAAATCACACTTATCACACAGAACATAAGTTGCACATTTCACAGAAGTGGGGAAACACATCCACTCCCCCACCAAAACTATGACAAGGCTAGCAAGCTGGTAGTAAATGGAACCTTGAATTGAAAATAAGCACAGCCTCAGAAATAGCATGTGTTGTATGACCTGCAGAGTTGAAAGATTAAAAAATGACGATTGAATTTGTTCGTCCAGCTGTAGTCAATCCCCAAAGAAGTCTTTCTTAAATGCGATCAATATTGACAGGATTTCTAGTAATGTGTGCAGTGCTGTGGTGACCACTTTTCATTGCCAAAGATTTAATACATTTTGAACAAACCTGGTACTGTTTATCTATAGTATCAGTGGACTTGAGTAATGTGTTAGTGCTGTAATGACTTTTTTTCTATAATTTTTTTGGCATAATTTTAAACATTTTGTTACCCAGGAGGTGTGAGAGACTGCAAGCTGTCCGCAGTTTGTTTTATACGGCTTACTGTTCCACTGTTGGATTCAAGTTTAAGAGTGGTGCTGATGGTGGACTTGGATCAATTCTAGGTAACATAGCTGAAAAGGTGGGAATTATTTCTGCTCCACGAACATCACTTTGACACTGACATAAGTGTATTATCCTCTGCTAATTAAAGTCTGAAAACTGTTACAAATTATTTCAAGTGAGACTGCTCCATGTAATAATGATTGAGTGTACACTCTCATAAATAAAGCTATTTTTCTATGTGTGTGTGTGTGTGTGTGTGTGTGTGTGTGTGTGTGTTTTAATGTTTAAAGGTGTGGTGCTAGATTTTCACCATGTAATTTTAAAATAATTTTAAACCTAGTACTGGCTTCTTTCTGAGGTTTAACATAAGATGTATTTCATATATTTTTAATATTTGCCAGGAGATGTTTGTTTACAAAGTGTAGCTTAATTCTCTTGTAACTGTGGTCGGATTACTCTTCCGAGGAATTGCATGCCAAAGTGACTGAAAAGAAATGCTACCTGAAAAGCAATTAAAAATGTTGTTCTCCTATTAAAAAAATTGTAGATTTTGTTAAATTTGATTACTTGTAACATTTTGTAATTTAAGACAGAACTTTACAATCTCATGGAGTGCTATAAGGGAATAGTTGAAGCATAAACTATTGTTATGAATTTTGTTGTGGCAATGTTTACTCAGGGTGGCAGTTGAGTGTTATACTTATGAACTAGTATGTCATTTAAATGTATTCGTATATTAGGTTTATTGCCATTGTTGTTCCTTCTTTCCTACCTTAATTTGTAATCTGCTGTTTCACTTGCTTTGTCTTGTAAAGAGATGCCCTTATAAATATAATGGTAATGTTAAAATACAAAATTTTGTGGTATGGTGGTGAGAGGAACATTTCAAATGTTTTGAAGACGTGTCATTTATAATAATGAAGGTGAAGTACTTTAATTTTTGCGTAAATGCCATGCTTATTCATCCACACAACCAAAAAGAAAGCATTTAAAAATTACTCATTCCAGCTCTTTGAAGCATTTTACCTAGTGCTCAATGAGATTTTGAAATAGTTGACTCATTGTACATGAAGTCAAGTTTGCTGTGCTACATTATATATGCCTTTTCCACTAGCTGCTATTTTTAATGTTTGTTGGTATTGTAGGCTTTAATAAGACCACTAACTGACCATGGTAGCTCAAAAGTATTATGTTGGCTTCCTAGACCAAGGATGTGCACTGAATGCAAGTTCAAAAACTGTCATTGTTTTAATTTTTCTATTAGTTATTGTGGACTAAATTTTCACTGGTTCCATTTTAAAACTTCAAACATGCGGAATTTGTTTCATCAGTTTGTGCAGTAATGTTTAAATTTTCATGTTGTACATTTCATTTTGTAAACAGGAAATGGAATTAGTCTGCGACATTTTTGATGAAGAAATTAAAATTTGATTACAAACAGTTTAAAAAATGAAAATGTAAGAGCATTTCCATATTTAAAAAGTGAAGTTAGTGCCCTATTTGTCTCTCAACTGAGTTAGTTTGCACTGTTGCTTGTCATGTAGTTCTGTTTGTAAAATCTACAATCAAATTATGGTGATCATCACTCTATATAAACAAATAAGTTTTTGCGACATTCTTCTAACTTATTTTATGATCACAACAGAAAATAGACACACTATTTTCAAAACTGAGAACTTTTTCAAACCCCCTTCATGTATTTTAGGTGATGAAATAGGGTACCGTTCTGGAATTCACCTAGCAAGAATAGAGGAGGCTGGATAAAAATCAGGGTGAGCATTGGCAGAATTTAGACCTGTGCCTCAGGTTTCTTCTCTCCTTTCTATAATCAGTGTGGTTTTATGGTTAAGATTTGGGTCACATTAATAGATCCTGAATTTCAATTACTGTTATCTTCTGTTTCCTGTAGTAACTTAGCAGTGCAATAGTTTTAATTAAGATGATTAAGTAGTCCTTAAATGAAAAGCTTAAGAAAATCGATGAACATTTAGCTGAGACTGAAGAACATATTTCGTTGAAAATTAGGTGGAAAACATTTCGTCCCCCAAAAGAAGTTTTTGATTTATAGTGTGTGTTAAATTATGGCAGATTTCACATCAACATAATTGTCTGACGCTCCATCCACTTCAACGCAGTGTCAAGGCTGGTAAATGCTTGACCAGCTGATGGTCCCATGTCTGCTTTAATTCCAATATTAAGGTCATCTTCTCCCTCAACACTTTCTGCTCTCACACCTTCAATAAGTTCGTCATTTAGAATTTCATACCCAGTGTCTGACAAATCTATATCTTCAGCACTAACTTCTGAACATCCAGGAATTTTCAAAAGAATGTTTCAGGATTCCTCAAGTGACACGTCATCCCCATCTTCTCCTCTCTCTCTCTTCCCTTTCTTTTTCTTGAGCTTCTTTTTCCTTATTCTCCTTTTCCTTTTCTTCTTCAGTTGGTGTGCCTTTCAACTTGTTCCACACACGTCTTAATGTGACTGCCTTAACCAAGCTCCAAGCTTCCGGCACCATGTAAGTGCAATCTTTATTTATTTATTTATTTAATTTTTTTTTCCAACACACCTTCTTCGTCTTTGCCCTCCACCAAAAGTTTCCCTAAAAGCTGCCTTCTGCAATGGTGTTTCATGATGTTGATAACAGACTTGTCCATTGGTTGCAACAAGCTTGTGATATTTGGCAGTAAAAAGATTGTTTTAAACTGGCCATTCCCTCTTTCCAACAATTCTTCGGTGGGATGAGTTGGTGCATTATCAACAACCAAAAGCATTTTACTGCCTTCTTTCCCTAGAGATTTTTGGTGCTTTTTCACTTCAGGGATTAAAATTTCACCGTACCAATCGGTAAACAATGCTGCTGTCATCCAAGCTTTGGGTTGGTTTTTATAAAAGAGGGGAAGCTTTTTCGCAGTACATTTCCATCTTAATTAAAAAAGCGATTCAGATATTCAATGTTTCGGATAGTTGGAGTTTGGATAATTGAAGTTCTACTGTACGTCTCATCCTCATTATGTGAGAAGATTCCATACATTTCTTTCAACACCCACTATCATGTAGTTACAATACACTGTATCTGATGGGGTTTCCACATTATATCTTAATTCTTTTCCCCACATTATCGTGGCAAAAAATAGCTGTCGTGACTTTTGCTCTAACCCTTGCTGTAGCTTTTAAAATGACTATAATTACAGGATTATGGGGGAAGAAGCAAATTAGTAAATTGGATTTTATTTTGCCAATTTACAAATAATTAAATTTTTGGCACATGTAATTTGTTTGTTATTAGCTTTTGCTGTCTTCATACAGGTGAACTTTACAATCCCTAAGTTTCCTAAGACTGATGAAGTAGGGTTATTGCTTTTAGCTCATGTCATTCTCTCAGATTAAAGCAGTTATCATTCATTGTTTATATGCAATAATATACTAATTGAACGAATGTAAGCTTTCTTGGTGTGTAAGTTGTATAAAATCTTCTAAGGCTTTCCTCCAAGGTAGCGGGTCAATGTAGGGCGACGTTTCGAAGCCTGCCTCCAGCTCCATCTTCCAGTCTACATTGACGCTCTACCTCGGTGGAAAGTCTTAGAAGATTTTATACAATATGCTAATTACTTACACACATTAAATGAAATGGAGTGTTGCAGTCTCTGAAGCCATTTGTTCACCAGTAATTTCCTCCTAACTGCTCTGCTCTGCTCTGCTCTTCTTATAAAAATATAATTAGAAATTCGAATGTTAATAGAGCAATTTGCCTTAAATTTTATACTTTTTCATATAAAAGTTTTAAAAACAAACCTAATGATGAAAACGAAATATTTCTCAGCTGCACTTCCCACTTTGAAGACTTTCTGTAGAAAGTTTCTTTCTTAACCACACCAACATTGGTATGTTGTTGAAAGGTTTATACCTAAAAGTCCATTATTCTTAGTTTTCTAACATTTTTTGGAATCTGTTATGTTACTTCTCTGCTGTTATTTACTATTTCTTAACTGTTGAGCCCTGTGTGTTTTACTGTTAGTTTGGTAAAAATATGCTAAACATGTATCTACCACTGCTCTCCGTTGGGAAAAAGGGGGGGGGGGAATAATAAATCAAGTAGAAATGATGTGAAGTGATGTTAATGAAACTGCCAATTTGACTTTCAATCACCTTTTATTGAATGGTAGTAACAGATTTTAAAGAATAAAATTTAATTATTAACTGTTTCTAAATATATAAATTTCAAGCACTGCAAATCGGTATTCAGGACCAAAAGAAAGGTTACTTCCCATTTGTAGTAAAAAGTTTGCTATACATAAATTTTGTTTGATATTGTTTACTGTGAAATTTTGCATCCTGGATCCAATGTAAAATACTATCCTGTTATCGCTTAAATAATTTTGTAGGCCAATAATCAATCCTGTTCTCCAATTCTATGAATAATTACAAGAAAAGAGTCTAAAATGGAGTTTGATCATTGATTTTTTGCAAATTTTTAATCTCTCAGGCTGCATGCATTTCATCTTTTCTGTGGGTATTCTGTGTTTGTATATTTAACTGAACAACTAGCATCCATGTTAATATTTGATTCTATTCTTCAAACAATATCGAATCTGATTAAAGTATAACTGACTGATAAGAAAGGAGAAATGTATATTTCGTGTGAGAGGAACACTGTGAAATATGTAAATTTACTTGGTACAGCAACAATGAAAAATTCGTAAAACTGATACAGTATCTCTTCATTTAAAAAAAAAAAAAAAAAAAAAAAAAAAAAAAAAGAAACTGTGTAAAATTTCATTAAAAGTCATTATTCACTTACATTAAAGGAAATTTAACCTCGCATTCGGGTTAGCTATGAAGTAAATTCCCCTTAATGTATAGCTTTTCATAACTGCACATTCCTAAAAACAAACTTACATAAACATTATAGTTTCAAGGACATAGAAAGTAACATCCCCCCACCTTTTTTTTTAAAAAAAAATGGCTTTGGAGTAATGTTTTAGCACCAAAGAAAAAGTTTAAAATACATTAGCGAGATCTCTTCTGTAGCTCTTGAAATTTAACATGCAGCAATTGGAAGCTTGATACAAATTTTGCTTTATGAATCATTATTTACTGCAAGCGTTGCCAAATATTTTCCTGTAATATTAATCAACATTTATTTGCTACCTTGCTTTGTTTATTGATTTTTAGATCTGGTTTTGAATGCTATAATTATATCAGAAACCTCAGTTTTATTATTATTATTGTTTTGCCTTGAAGTGCAGAAAGGATATTATTTGTTTCTAACAGAGTATCTCATTCAAGACTGAAATGTTCTCAGGCATGTAAAAAATACTCTTTAGTGAAAATATGGACAAAAATAACAGAGTTTAAATTTTTATTTGCAAAATGAACCTAAGCAACCAGATTCAAATTTTATTTCTTACTGCTTTTGAGTTAGCTGGTCAGTAAGTGGTTTACAAATATATCTATCCTGCATTCCCCAACATACTGTCCACTTTTGATGACTTACGGCTTGGTTCTGATGTGAACAAGACTCTTTATAAGTGATGTTTGTTTGGAACTGTGAAACAGTCGCAGGTAATGACCTAGTTGTAATAAACTAACATGACTGTGATATAATTCTTATGACATGACACAAGCCAAAAGGCTGTTATATTTCTTAGGCTGGATGTTTAGAATTTAATTTTTAGAGTTCAAATGTTGGCAATAATATAATGAGAGAGTGGAAAAATGAAGAAATTCTGCCATTTTAATCATACAAACATAAGTGCACACGAAGTTGCTAATTTTTAACAAACAAAAAAATAATCTGTCGGAAACTCTGTGTTAAGAGTTTGATTGTAATTATACCTCATTAGATTTTTAAACTGAATTCCACTATGTTCTGTTTCATTTTCCCATGGATTAAACTTGGAAATTGGTATTATAAGCAAAATAAATCTCTGTATCAGACTGATACTAACACAAGACTGCATCATCCACTTACATTTAGACTCCAGTGCATACGTATTTCTCTTATTCCAGTATTCCACGTGAGTGATGAATACCCTTTTAGTAAAAAACACCATTTCAAATTAAATTCCTACTAATTTTTCACCACAAACTGGCACTTGCTTGCGTTTTCCCTATACTAAACCACAGTAGTGTTATGATTTTCACACTTTTTGTCTTAACATACTTAATTGTTTCAAGGCAAAAAGTTGTTTGAACATTAAAATTGGATCTGCAACAGCTAGGTAAAGTAATGAAATCTTTGACAGAAACTTAATTAGTGCAGTGGATATTATTATGTGCCAAAAAAAGAGAAAAGTTCCTATCAGTTTGGTTTGGTTAGTAACATTTTTGGTATAAATTCTTTGGAAGATGTTTGTCTAAGGATAATCTTTAACAGAGGAAATATTGAATTTCCTTTATTAGCCTTAATATATTTTCGATTTTTTAAAATATATTTTTGGCACTCCCCTGCCTTACTTACTATTGTTACAGTGACATAATAAATTGTAACAAATTTTCATTTGTAAAATATCACATTATAGAAGACAAAGTTTTTATTAGCACCTCACTCTTTGTTACTGTATCGGTTTCAAGCCTTTCTTTTGTATAAATGTGTTTATTATTTAAAATTGTTGTAAAATATGAATAAACAATTAAATGTATAAATTGGTTATTGAAATAAGTTACAATTAACAACAAACCGTATGAAAGCCTTTATTCTGAACTTAATTGTGTCTGTGGGTGTAGTCTGCTTCTCGCAAGCAAAGACAATCATAACTGTAGAGATGCACTTTAATATAATTTGTTAATTTACTATTGCAAAAGTGTTTTGATAATAGTTATTGTGAACTTAATTTTTTACTTCATTTGCATAGCACAGTAAATAGGACATTGCTTCAAAAAGAAAATAATACAAAAGCAATTTTTCTTGGTTCATTGATTTAGTAAGTTTTCTAATTAAATTACTTGAAAAAATGGGGAAACATAACATGATATTTGTATCAAAGTATCCCAGCAATGGTGTAAAAGACTTCTATGGTATACAGTTTGTCCATCTAAATGCAGAATGAATAAATTACTTTCCTGAATGGAGCTTAGGAATGTTCATACTGTCAATGAATCTATTTTGGATAAACAGTTTCTACCTTTGTTGACACCCTATAAACAGATCTAATACAATGTATTCCATAGAAAACACAGTATATGCATATAACCTGGTCCTGTCATTGAGTCAACAGCGGATAAATGAAATTATATCTATGCTCAGGCTTTTACTTCGTATTGCCATTCCTACTTACATTTGTTTGTTTGAAAAAAAAAAAATAAGAAATAATTTTGATAGTTTATCAGTCATATGAACAATGTTTATTTACTGTGTTATGTAAGGAAAAATGAGAGCTTTAATTGTTTATTGACTCAAAGCACTGCCATAGCTATGTAAGTCCAAGTTTCCCCCTCTAACCCTCCTTTCTACCATCATTATAAGTACCTCATCTGTATTATGTCTGTTGTAGGAGAAAATTTGCATCAATTTATCATCTGTAATGCTTGCTACAGCCTTCTTCAGTGCAAGAATACACTGTGGTGTTACTTCATGTCACTGCTGAGCCTTATGTTGCCCATTTAATAAAGAGGTTTGGTCATTGTTAGTATTGCTTTCATCAGGAGAGCTTGCCAAGCATCGTGCATTTGAACACCACTGTCCTCATTGACAGTGTTTGTGTTTATTGAAATTTTTAGCACATGCTTCATCGGTCTAGAGCTTTGTTTCCTCATAGATTATGGTGTGTGTGTGGTATTGACAGCATGGTGAACTAGAGCTATTTGACTGAAATTTTCCCTGATTTCCCAATAGAAGGCTCCACTGTGACATTAAACAAGTGTACACTGACGTGTTACCTTGGGGAAGGCTGTAGTATATCATCAGAATTCTAAATAGAAGTTAAATCAACATGACATTGCCCAGACAATGGAGATAACACTGACTCTAGATGCAGAAGCTTATGTTTTCATTTTACCTCATCTGAAAATTTAAAAAAAAAATAAAAATGGTTTTCAAAGGTGACTAAGATAATCCACTGTGGCAGGAAATCGGTATAGTTAAAAATAGTTTTATTTGTAATTCCTATATTTTGTTACAATGAGGACTTCCTATAGATCTGGAGGTGGAAAAGATGTCAACTATATTTCTCAAAACATTGGGAAAGACATTTATTTGGTATCTTCAAGGGAATTTAACTTAGTAGAGCATATAACCACAGAACTGTTTGTAAATGTTAGAATTTCAAAACATTTATTGCACATGTGATGAAAGTGACAATGCTGTTAAACAATGAAAATAAGGCAGGACAGGGAAAATACCCAATCACTTAACCACAAATGAAGGCAGGAGGACCAAGATGAACACAAAAACACTTTACAATATTTCAGTGAATCACCTTATTTGGCAATGTCCTGCCTCTATTGTTAGTAAGGTTATTCACCGAAATATTGTAAAGCATGTTCATCGTGGCCTTCATCTGTAATGAGGTAATTTTCCTATCACTCCTTACACACTCTAGGTAACCAAGGTTGTGCTTATCCAAGATGTATGTTGTATCGTATATAAATAAATGGGTTATTTGAAGTGCTCTGTGAAATGGAATTTTACATTATATTTTTACCACTCTACAAGAAGTTGGAATCACAATTGACAATATGTATGGGTTAGTTTAACTTATTTGAAAGGGGCTATTTAAGTTTTCATATTTGATTCAAGTTTATGGTTTAAAGAACTATTCATATATTCAGTGTTGATATGGGATCTGATTTTATCATCACCATTGGTATATGTGATTGTTCAAATAATTACATGTTATTTTCTAACTAATGAAAACTTGATGGAATTGAGTGTTTGATGACTTCTGAATTTTTGGTAACTTTTTGTTTTACAACTTGATTGTTTTGCGAGATACAACTCCAGTTCAAGGAGCTCTTCATGTATTGAATTAGAAAATGAAGGGAGCATAGTAGTGTTTATATATTACTTCATTAAAATGTCAGCAATTTGTTTAAAGCAATTTTGTTTTTGTTAAAACATTTACAAGCTTTGATAATTCTTAGTATTAATTAGTAGTTAGAGATCCCGGTGTTTAAAATGCATTTTATGGTGAACTGTTGTGCTATTTATTGTCTGTGCCTTTTTAACTTAAACTTTATGTACGCCTAAGTTTGATCTTTGAAACGTTGTACAGGTTCCATACTTAACGTAATCTAATTGTACTGTCAAGATATGAATTCAAGATTTGAATTTTAGATGTATATTCAGCCAGATAAATCTGGATTTTTATGTTTACAAACAAGTGTGTTTGGCATGATGCAAGGTAGCATATTGGCAACAGTGCTAAAAAATCTTATTTATTGATAGGTTGTAATCATTTTGGATTTTAAATTAAAGTTTTCCAAATTTTTATGAGCATAAATGTGATTCAAAAGAGGTAATGAATGGAAGAAGATGCCTTATACACGAGTTGTTACTTTTGATGTGACCAGGAACTTGGACACAAACTTAGGGCTACATGCACAAAAACAGCTGCTTTATGTTTTATTATAGTTTTTATGTTGTTTTCATTAAATGTTTTTCATCAGTTCATGTTTAACTTGTTTAACTGGTAACATTTTAAAAACATGGGAACAATATTTTGAGCATAATGATTGTGCCTTCTACATGATCATCTTAGCAAAGATTGATTTCCTGCCAAGCTTATAAAAATCTCATTAAAATTATGCGGTCTGTTTTATTTTATGGTACAAGAAAATGTCAGCAAATATTGGGTTAGTAAAACCTGCAAGTGCAATTTAAAATTTGTGATTGTTCTATAGCCTGAGGTCTCCAGAGTAAAATATGTTTTTAAAAGCCTTAATACAAACTTTGTATTTTTAAAGTTTATGTTCCATTATTCATGTATGTTTATA
This sequence comes from Vandiemenella viatica, assembly GCA_031002005.1. Lineage (NCBI taxonomy): Eukaryota > Metazoa > Arthropoda > Insecta > Orthoptera > Morabidae > Vandiemenella > Vandiemenella viatica. The sequence continues at coordinate 154,283,620 of CM061921.1, forward strand.
GAATATCTGTTAATACATAGATATTGTGATCAAAAATGAGCACAAATGTTTGTTCTAGACAATATTTTATTTTTTTAATAACTGTTACCAATGCAAACAGGATAGTATGTAAGCTTTTTCTTTTTAAAAAAATATTTAAAAAATAAAATGCCTGTACTTATATTAAAATGTATTGAAATTTGTGGTACAAAAATATTGTTTTTGAGGACTGAACTATTTTTACTATGTTATCCAGGTTTTGGAGTTCATAGGTATAATAAAAGTGCAGTTTGTATATTGCATAATGTAATTCTTATAATAAACTGTTGAATGTTTTGTTTACTTATGGCATCTTTATTTGTCGCTTTTTTTTTATTTCCCACCTACCTTCATTCCTTTGCTTTACTCTTTTTGTCATCTATTTTCAGTAGGCAATCAAAATATTTGGCAATAACGGGTTATTTTTCATTTACCATGTACACTGAGAGGAGTACTTTTACGTATTTGTAGATTTCATATTTCACCAAGGATGTGTGAAGGTGTAGAGGAAAGGGAATTTTTGGAAAATGTTTGTTTATGGTTAAATGGTTAACCACCACAGTCTTAGCTATGAGAAAAATATGTAAAAAAAAAATATTTTTTCATACTTGGGATAGCCGCTATGAAATAATTTACTGAGGCTTAATTCCAGCCTAGGAAATAAGAGTCCTTATTACTTTCCGTGATTTTTTTTTCAGTTCTTCACCCCTTGTCTTCTTATTACATTTGTAATCACATTATTTCTTTGCCACTGGTTTACCCTCTCCATATGGCATCAAAATTTCTTCATGATGACTTGAGACCTCACAATTGTCATTTGGAAGATTTCCAATGGTTTTTGCCACCTTGTGCTTTACTCCACATCTTGAGTTAAAACTCCATCCATCACTCGGTTTTGGCCTCGCACTCTGAGGACGTAGGTCCAAAGCCACATCTGGCCATCCAGATTTTTTTCCACAGTTTCCCGAAATCACGCGAATACCAGAATCGTTCTTTTATATAAATATCCATGGCGCAATTACTAACTCCCAGGCCTTTCCTACCTCCAATGACACTGACGAGGCATAAAGCCATAAGAAAAATAAAATTCACAGAGTTGTTTGCAAATCGACACTCCGTGTATTATTATTTCCTTTCCAGGCTAAACCTTATATGTTTAAGTATGTTCCTACTGTGTCCATCTGAACTCCAAATATTCATTCAGTTTTTCTCCGAGGTCAGGTCCTTGAATAGACATGTTTTCAAATGACTGAAATTCGCTGAAAAATTCACTAAAATTCTGGCTGCTCAGCAAAAAATTGTTAAGCGTGGACTCTTAACTGTGTAAAATTAATTACCAAGGCAACAGTTCAAATGGTTCTTTACCGCATCACTATGACGGTAACAGTGCAGCGCCTTGATCATGCTCCACACTTTAACCTTGTAACTGAAGTATAGTAGTAGCAAGTTTTCCAAAACATGGATATGACTAGGATCGAAAATTCTCACTTCACAGAAATACTTCTAAAACTGGTTGCGATTGACTCTGGTTCCAGCAGCTGATCTTGAGTGCAGAACACGAAATCGCTCTCCTTTCGCTATCACAGTTTCCGTAGCTGCCAGAAAGATCGTCTCTTCTCTTTATAGTCCAAGCTGCTCCAATCAGGCGTAGAGTTCTTAGCTGATTAATTGATAACCAAACAATTATTCTTCATCCAACACATTCATTTTTACCACATCATGCATGGACTGGTGTCTTTCTCATTCCATTCCTCATTTATTCTTGCTTGACAAGTCGCCGGAAAAATGGTTTCCTTACGCTATCGAAAATTCCCTGTCAGATTGGATGAATAATATTACTATTTGGTGGAGAAACGCTCTAGTGTCTAGATTCACTTAACTCTGAAATCTCAATATAACACGCAGTCAGAACGGCAAGTGAAGATGTTTGTTCTATCTTCTATTCTGAAGCTGCAAAACAACCTGGCCTCTCCTTGCAGAGAGAGAGAAAGAGACAGACGCCTTGCCAACTTGAAACATTTGCTATTAAAACGCAAAGATTAACTTGGCGTTATTGTTTTGTGTGTCCGGCTAAAAGTGCACAGTTAAGGTCTGTAATCCCCTATCTTCCTGGAAGGTCGATGTAGCCAGAGAAAAAGAAACTCATTCAAGCCCTGACGGCCTCTAAAGGCGCGTCCACACTATGCCATATGGCAAGGCCGTGTGGATGCACTGAAAATTCACTGCGCCCACATAGGAAATGGCATTCAGTGGCAAAATGTTTACCGACGAGGATCCGCTTGTAACCGCCGCTGCAGCAATAATATTAGAAAGTGAATCGCGTTGTAAACCATTCAAATGATGGTTTTAGATTAGGGTTACCAGACATACCCTTTTGCGGGAGACAGTCCCCGTATTTAGATCTCTGTCCATGGACAAATTTCGTTCCCGGATTTTTTCTGTTGTCCCTAGAATTTTTTTTTTTTTTTTTTTTTTAGTCAAGTGAGTTTTTTAAAAGCCCTGCTTTGCTATTGCATTCGTTTTAAGAAAGAAATAGAAGCGCACTTCTCTCCTTGTACGTTCCTGGGAATAAAAGAAAATTAAGGATGCTGCGTGTTGGACACAACATCTTTGGAAAATCACGTCTCCTTGTTGTGTGCAACAAGTCTCTCTGTGATCCTCTTTGGAATTGGCAGGTACTGACAATATGTACTTTCGCGCTACAACCATGGAGGAAGGAAATATATAGAGACGACGCAAGAGACCTTCAGCACGCATTGAAGTGAAGCGGGGCGGAGGAGGAGTGGGGTGGGGGGGGGGGAGCATGGTCGCTTCCATACAGACACGGGGAATATGTACAAAAACCTCAAGGAGACTCTAGGATAAACGTGACGCCGCAATCTGGTGATGGATTATTATGTAACTCGATGAGACAAATAAAAAATGAATAATTTTTTTTTTTTGATATCCTGCTTAGTTTTCGAGATATTCGGTCTCAAACGTGAAATGTTTTTGGTTGAAATTCAGAAGAAAAAATTGGTCAAAGTCAAATTTGATGACGGATTCTTATTTAAAAAGACGAGACATATAAAAAAAAAAAAAAAAAAAAAAAAAAGAATAAAATTTTTCGATATCTCGCTTAGTTATCGAGATATACTGTATCAAAAGTGAGGTGTCTTGAGTTGAAATGCAGAAGAAAAATTTCGCAAAAGTCAAATTTAATGATCGATTTTTATGTAACACGACGAGACAAATCGAAAATAAAGAATAAAATTTTTCGATATCTTGCTTAGTTTTCGGGATGTACTGGGATTGGGTTGATATGCGCCCTGGACTAAAAATTAATTCTGCCAAAGCCACAATGAATTACATGGTGGACATGCAGAATGAATATTTCAGTTGTTTTTACTACCACTTGTGGTTAGGTTGAAATGAGGCCTAGACCAGAATAAAAATAGTTATTTTGTTACCATACATCGTAAGCTTAATTGGGAATAGCTGGAAATGGAAGTAGTTTCCATCGCGATACACGTTTTGTCATTAACTTGGTTCTCATGAAATTACTAACAGTAATAGATAAATTCTTTGTCCCTTATGGAACAACAAAACCATTCTAGTACTGACTGCATTTAGACCTAACCACAATCTCCATTAAAATGCCGCTACAGAATCAAACTATGTAGACATACCCACACACGCGTATTTGAATCGCAAACTGTATTTCCGGTAGCAACATCATCAAGATTGCATAGCATAATTTAACACATTTAATTTCATTATACATTGTCAGTATAAACTGCAACGTGACGAAAGAAAGTTCAATACTAAATTAACTGAACCGCGATGTAAAACACACCCCTTTAAATCACATTTTCAACACTCGTTAAAAAGTAATGTTAGTCTATTATGTGCAAAATAGCAAGGTATGCTGATTTTCTACACTACACCAACAAAAATTTGAGAACAAAGTCATCCCATTGAGAGCTATGAAAAAATATTTATAGACAGGCAGCGAAGTTTGCAATTCCTACCGCCCACTTCAACAACGATAATTAGAATTCAACTTACTTATGAAATGATATTCCAGGTTCTTTCCTCTCTTGCCTATTTGTGCAACCGTACGCAATACAAGATGGTATTATAAAACACTTATACACATTACAAAATGAAATAATCACAGCATGTGAATATTGCATTTGTTTGGAAGCGCAATATCGCCGCCGCTGCGCATTCGCGAGAGTTTTTTTTTTTTTTTTTTTTTTTTTTTTTTTTTTTTTTTTTTTTTTTTTTTTTTAGTGGCATTTGGCAACGGAGGCCATACAGCCAGCTCAAGGTATTATAATTGCTTTCAGTGTATGGACGTCACAGGACGGACAGGACATTCACACAGACACACAACACTTAACATCCATGCCCGCGGCCGGATTCGAACCGGCGGCCTTGCGCGAGAGTGTAGAGCCTGCTTCACAGATTTAACGTCACTTATCCTCCATATATTTCCTTCCTCCATGACTACAACTAGCTATTGTCATATTTCGTTCAGTAGCTCCAAATGGTTTTAATTTTCACGTTACTTCTTTATGTTAAGCTCCATTTTATTGTTGTCCGCTCCATAAATGATAAATTTCTCTCTTTGTATTTTGGCAGTTTTAGCTCCTGTTTTGGGTCCAAGCTATATTGTAATTGCTGCAGTTGGCAACAATACATTTCCCGGCGTTGTAAACTTTGCTTGTTGTTGTGGTGGAGACAGATCGCAGAAGTTGTTTTGTTCCTGTGGTTTTAGTGTTTTAACGATGTCTTCATCTAAGAAAAGAAAATGTGTGATTAGTAATGGAATGCTGAGGGATTTTCCATTAATCAGCCGAGGAAAATAGAGCACTGCATTTTGTTCGTTATGTGAAGTATCATTGAGGGGTAGCAGTTGTGGAAGAACCGGTTTAATTCTAGATGGGGATACCGCTGCCTCGCGACTGTTAACGTGACGTCATTGTGACGTCACGTTCACGTACAGTCATCCGCGTAAAACCATATGTCACGAACGGGACTGCACGAGTTAAAATCCAAGAAATACTTGTTATTACTTGTCGAAGTTTACCGCACACAATAATTTAAAGCTGTACAATATCAACATAAACTGATATCCCGAAGGTGGATCAGATGCAGGCGGCCGCTGGTAAGCGGCCGCAGATGTCCGATAACACAACCAGATACATATGCCTATCATAGTTACCAGATGTCCCCGTTTTCCGGGGACAGTCCCCGTATTTAGCTCTCTGTCCCCCCAGACAGATTTCGTCCCCGCAATGTCCCCGCATTTTTGCTGTTGCCCCAGAAATTTATTTTAATCAGTTGAGAGTTTTTAAAACCCCTGATTTGCTAATGTATTCGTTTAAAGAAAGAAATACGAAGCTCGCTTCTTTCCTTGTACGTGCCTAGGAATAAAAGAAAATTACAATGATGCTGCGTCTTGGACACATCTTTGGAAAATTATGTCTCCTTGCTGTGTGCTACAAGTCTGTCTGTAATCATCTTTGGAAATGGTAGATAGTTCAATACTGACAATATGTACTTTTGCGCTACAACTAGCTATTGTGTATTTCATTCCGTAGCTCCAAAAGGTTTTAATATACGCGTTACCTCTTTATGTTAAGCTATATTTTATTGGTGTCCGCTTCATAAATGATAAATTTCGCTATGGGTATTTGGACAGTTTTAGCTCCTTCTGTTTTGGAGCCAAGCTATATTCTAATTGTTGCGGTTGGTGATACTAGATTTCCCGGCATTGTGAACTATTATATTGTCTCTGTTGTGAACTTTGCTTGTTGTTGTGGTGAAGCCTGAGTTCCCACAAGTTGTTTTGTTCCTATGGTTTTAGTGTTTTAACGATGTCTTCATTTAAGAAAAGATAATGTGTGGTTAGTCTTGGAATGCTGAAGGATTTTCCATTTATTAGGCGAGGAAAAGATGAGAGCAACGCGTTGCGTTCGTTACGTGAAGTATCGTTAGCCGTTAGCAGTGGTGGAAGAACCTCCATTACAGAACATGTGGATACTAAACGACACAAAAATGTCTTTCTTCGCGTCAGTAACGACACGAGAGTGTCTCAGTGTTTCAAGACGATCATGCCAGATAAAATGATATGAAGATTGCACTTGAAGAAGGAATATTTGCTTTTCGTACCGTGCGGCATTACCAAAGTTTCAAATCAATGGATTGCTCATATGGATTAATAAAGGAGTTCAACCAGTCCAAGTTCACTTGTTCTAGAACAAAAGTTGAGTGTATTATAAAATTTGTGATAGCTCCATGGCCAATTGCAGAAACATTAGGACAATGTCCCGGATTTTGGTGAAAATGTTCTGAAGCATCCCCGGATTCTGAGAAAAAATTCTGATAACCCTAACTTAAACTTCTTCCCGGAAAATCTTGGGGCTGTCAATGATGAGCCCGGTGAGCGTTTTCATCTGCAAATTTCTACAGTGGAAAAACCGAGAGTGGTGGTGTAACGGTTAGCGTTCTCGCCTCGCATTCGGGAGGACGCCGGATCGAATCCCCGTCCGGGCATCCAGATTTGGGTTTTCCATGGTTTCCCAAATCACTCTAGGCAAATGCCGAGATGCTTCCTTAAAAAGGCCATGGCCGAATTCCTTTCAATTTCTTGGCCCCCCCCCCCCCCATACTTTCCCGTCTCTAAATACCTCGCTGTTAAGAGACGTTAAGCAGTTTAAAAAAAAATACAATGGAAAAGAGGTACCAAGGCAAGTGGAGTTCTAATATGCTGGCTGACTTCTGTTGGACCAAGAAGAGAAATGTTCCACCTGCATAATATGCCCAAAATCACTATCTACCAGTTTCTACGAAAGTCAAAATGAGCAGTATATCATTTAGAGTTAGATAGTTGGTTACTGATTTTGTTACAAATTATAAAAAAATCAAATGAATATCACAAAAAACTGCTGCCTGATAGAGAAAAAACTAAAATTACATTTGAATTCAGCATGAAAAATACTTCTAGAATCTCGTGTTTTTGTTCTTGTGAAAGAAAAAAGTTCATTTTTGTAGACCAGTGGCTATCAGAAGTTAGGTTGTTTGCAGATGTCATAATGCAATATAATAGGATCAAAACTATACAAGTCTGTTAACAGCTGCAGCGAGACCAGGACAGGATATCTAGCTGGATAGGTCAACACGGAATGAAGTTAAATTCAAACTGGAGTCACCTTATTGGGTACACAGCGCGGTGGGTGACTGTTAACGCTCTGGCCTCGCATTCAGGAGGACGGCAGTTCGAATCCCCATTCGGGCATCCAGATTTTGCTTTTCCATGGTTTCTCCAAATCACTCCAGGCGAATGCCGGGATGCTTCCTTCAAAACGCCATGGCCGAATTCCGTCTATTTCCTTGTCCCTAGTCCCATCCCGCCTCAAATGACCTCGTTGTCGACGAGGCGTAAAACCATAAGTAAAAAAAAGATACACAGATAAAAAAACTGGATGCTGATAATGATTGTAAGATGGGGAAAGAATTGAAATCTTTGTTAGAGAGAGTGATGAGGTGTGTGTCAGAGAAGTAAGTGAATTGGGTTGCAAAATTTTGGTAATACCAATGCTTGAATTTTGTAAGGTAGGCTGGAACCCACATTCTGGGTACCAAATAGAGGTGCTGGTGAGGGAGCAAAGAAGGGCTGCTAGATTTGTCTCTGGAACACAATCAGTAACCGATATGATAAAGGATCTGGAATTGGACTGACTGAAAGACAGGAGGAGGTGAAGAGAGTAATGGGAATGTAGAGTACAAGGCGTATATTGGTGGGAGAATTAGTAGTGGATAGAAGGGAAAAGATGTCTATGATCACAACCTGGCACTCGATTTCAGGCACAAGGGTGTGGGAAGATTTTATTTCGTACGTAAGGGACTAGAATAAGTTACCAGGAGAACTGATAAATAATTTGCCAAAAGCGCTGAAAGAATTTAAAGTTGAAATTTATAGAAAATAGGTGGGCACAGGAAAGGGTAATTTTTTTTTCGTACAGCTTACACCTCGTCGACGGCTAAGGTCATTAGAGGCGGGATGGGACTGGGGACAAGGAACGGGAAGGAATTCGGCCATGGCCTTTTTGAAGGAAGCATACCGGCATTCGCCTGGAGTGATTTGGGGAAACCATGGAAAACCCAAATCTGGATGCCCGGACGGGGATTCGAACGCGCGTCATCCCGAATGCGACGCCAGAACGTTAACCGTTCACCCACCTCGCTCGGTGGGGTAAAGGTGGGTATGTCGGGAAATTGTCACCGGAGCGTGCGCTCCAACGCAATTAAATTAAAGATAAAAAAGTATATATTTACTAGGGTCTGGGGTAGAGGCTTTGGTAGCAGACATTACCATCATGCTTTAAGTTGAAACAAATAAGGAGAGTACTCTCTGCTGATCTCAGTATTACATCTATGGTAATGAGTATTAGAGGTGGCCTGGAGATGTTTTCCGGCCTAATCTTTTACGGCTCTTAGCCAACCTTCCTCCTTTGTCAGGCTTGCAACCGGTAACAGCAACTACTAAGTTAATCAGTCCAACCAGTAGCTGCTCCAGGCGAAGTTCGAAGATGGGTTTTATAAAACAAGTATATTAAAATCATTTCTCCTTGTACTCTTTTCACTTTTTGATTTGAGTTCATATGGCGTTATCATATTGGAAATACAGTGTATATTAAAAATCATGTAGAAGGCTGTCTGTCGAAAATGTAGCTAATCACGCCACTTCGACTATACTCATCTACACCTCATAAACTACACATTTCACAAACAAAAATTACACTTATCGCACAGATCACACAAAAATTCACGTTTCACAGATAGATGCAAAACCGTCTTTACTCTAATAAATTCACGCTTGTCATCTGTGTAAACACTTGTCATTCGTGGCCGGATCTGAAAAGGGGGGAGATACACAGCCAGTCAAATATCTCCTTCATTTTTTTCTACAACAACGATCTGAGATTCTCAGTCTGAGAACTTTAATACGTGCGTCAATCACCTCATTTATGACCAAATGATTTTTGATTTTTTTTCTTATCATGTCGCTGACTCTTAACATTGAAAATTAAATAAAGCTCATCTCTCCAACTTGTGCTAACTTCACACATCTTTGATTTAACCCTTTCAGGGGCGGTGGGAAGATTGCTTCCCACATACTTTAATGTCTCCCAGGGGCCAAGAGATTCAACATTCCCACATCTAGCTAATGCTGCCATCTGTACATTAGAATAAGAAACACGCGAAAATTCCCGCTGCTGCCAACAGCCACACTGGCAACAATTGACGGAGCATTATATGTTTGCTGGGCTCGGTTTCGTGTCATGAATACGTCGTTTTGGTGTTACTTCGTGCTTATTTTTTTATATATGCAAACAAAGGCATCTGTAAGTAACTCCACGGTACTTATTTGATATTTTATTAAATTTTCTTGATGTTAACACACAAAAGAAAATTTCTACACAATTCTAACACATCAAAAATAGGTTGTAAATATGTGGGAATATTTGCTCCCACGGTTCAAATTGGCCATACGTCTAGCATTGTTATTCCACTTTTCTAGTAGACAATTTGCCTGTTTATTGAGATGTAATTAGGCGTATTCACTTATTTTAGGTATTTCTCATTACAGAATTACTTTACCAGAGAGGAGGACGTGCTATAATATCTTTTCTCAATTCCTGAGGATGAGGCAGTTTCTGACATTGAATCAGATAATGTTTCAACAGATGAGGAACATCATATACCAAACATTCACTTACATTCTCCTATTAATTTTCAACAACAAGTGTCCTCAGTAGTAGTCAGTATTTCAGTTTATGGAGTATGTTGAGTCTCTGCAGAATCTCCCACAGTATCGACAAAAGTTATAGCTCTGTGTGATGAGGATGAGCTTGGTATCAACTTGGATGGTGATCTCTAAAATGGTGGCACCGATTTTTTTTATTTTCTAGTTGATGCTTCCATTGTGAATGAGTTTATAATGCACACAGCAGTCACAGGAAATAGAGAGCAACTAACATTCCGTTTATAGTTAGCAAGACTCTCATCAAGGAAACGACGTGGGTGTCAACCCGCATTCATTTAAAAAAATGCACACAGTATTAGTGTTCCTAACGAAATCAGACTGTCAAATGTCGGTAAATTTCTGCCAAAGAAACTTGTGAAGTATAGTCGTTGTCGTTTATGCTATACAAAACAAGAAGGAAGAAGAACAAGAATAATGTGGTCAAATTGCAATGTCGCTTTGTGTGTTGATCCATGTTTCAGACCGTTCTATAACACCCAGTAGTGAAACTTTTGTTAATATTTTGTGAATAAAAGGACATCTACCAATCATATATAATTTTTAATATTGTTTTCCATTGTAAATTTTTGTAAGATCAACATTTCTAAAAATTTGATAGTGTCATCTCGTGGTCCGTGGGAAGCCATCTTCCCACATAAATTTTCAAAAAAATCGGTGCCTAAAAAATGTTGTTTTTGCATGGAATGTCATGGGTGTTCCATAGCAAGTCATTGAACCCTCAACTGTTTCCTGTAAAAAGCTTAGAAAATGTGCCCATGAAAGGGTTAAAAAAAAAGACCGTAATGATATATCAAATGATACAAAGACGGTATCTTCTACCGTCTCCTTAGTGGATTGGTGAACCTTTTCCCCCATTATATGGTAATGTGGACATGACACACTCTGAGGTTGCTCGCATATACCAGGCCTTTGTTTTTTTTTCAATCGCACAATACGGTGTAACATGCAGCAACAATTTTCTGAACGTTAAAATGAGGCATTATACGAATGGAAATTTCGATGTCAGTTTCTTATGTTCTGTTGAAGAACGTATGTTTCAGACTAGAAGCAGTTGTTCCAACTCATATGTCTTAATATTACTTCTGTACCCTATAGTAACCTAAACTGCAATATTGTAGGCTAATTTATATATGCTCTACAGCCCACCCAACTGGTTTAGTTGGAAGCGTCACCGTGATGATGTCCGGCGCTGACAAGGGGTTAACTGGTTTGAATACTGGTGATAGAGGAAATTTTTATCAGGACTTGGCCGGCAAGGTAGGAGAGGTGGTGGTGCACAATTCCTAATCACCAGATTGTGCTTCAGACCTCTCCGCAATACATATGGAATGAGGGCTTACAAACTGTTGATGGTGATTACTGTCTTTCGAAAAGGTAGGTCTGAATAGGCCGGCACCACGTTTCACCTTTCCCTTCTTTATCTCTCATTTCATACAACAAAAGCAACACTCGCTCTACAGTGAATACAAACAGCATTACAGCCATACACGCTTACGGACACTGTCACTCTGTGGAAGACAACGGGAAACGATCCCAGTTCATCTCCCCAGAGATATTACCACGTATGCATAAACAACCCCCTTGGGAGCCTCCTATACTCGGACACGGGTGTGGCACTAATAGAATAAGAATCTATATACTCGTACAATCCCGACGTCCCACAGAAAATTCTCACTAACGCATATCTTCATCTGTATGTACTCCCTCAAATCTTTGACTAATACCTGAAATTCACGACCTCGTCAATGTATTTTTCTGAACTTATGTGGCGAAAACCTTTGATATATATATATGTATATATATATATATATATATATATATATATACACGAGATCCAACATTTTCTTGACCTTTCCAAAAACAAGGTGTTTCCACAACTCATTTTTGCAACAGGTAATTGCAGCCATCATTTTGTTACCATTGACCTTCCCATACTAAAAATCGTCCTGTGTGCAACTGTTTTTCCAAATGAGCTGTTAATATACTCGGCAACGTATATTGTTTTGGACATCCATTTTTTCGTTTGGACACCCTTCCATACTTCCCGCTAACAGTTCTCCGTAGTTTGCGCACAAGTCACCCAAATACCCAGAAATTTGCTGAGGTTTGGTGGCCTGAATGTTTGCTACGTCAGTTAACTTTCTGGCCGTGGCAAAACTTATATAATTCAGAATATAATTTTGATCTCATACTTCAACACCCACAATACAATATCTTCACTTTATAGAAAAACGCTTTACTACGATTGTTTTAAGTAGTAATGTGTCTTGGCATATTATGGATTGTCTCGCTGTCTTTCTCTAAACGATTGCATACTGTTGTCAGTCGTTCAAAGCGCTATACCATACCAAAGCTCTCTGATTTTGCTTGGGATTTGGATTTCGCTGTCTCCTAACTAACATATTTTGAAATTTTCTCCTTGTGATTATGGTATAATTTCCAATGGTGTAGTTTTCCCATTAATGGCGTCTATCTTAGACGATAAAACACCAAACAGCTATCTCTCTATTGACTATTTCAAAATTTCTGTCCCTTATTTATTTGTGTCATTAATATCTGAAACATTGATATGATTTCCATTTATATAGTACCTTCAATAGGTGTACACTGTACATTCATCTTCTGTTATTTTGTCCCATCAGGAAATGTTTCAGCAGGAAATTCGTAATTTCAGTTGTGCGGTTACCTGAAATTGGTTCCCTATACACATTATTCAATTCGATCAGCAATGTCTGGGTACTATTCATTCCGCCTTCCTGATTTACAGTTACCTTTACGTTTTCTGCCATTTTTTATGACACACGAAAATATCTTCTCCATTTTTAACGCATAAATTTCTGCCCGACTAAAGTTTCATAATTATACCCCGATCTTACTTTCTTTTTTATTATTATTAAAAAAAAAAAACCACCTGCTAAACCGCATCAGAATGTGAAAATATACTTGAAAAAATAATTCTCACATGGACACCCCCAATAGCAAACAAAGTTAAATTAACAAACCCCACAGCAAAATGCATTATCATATCCCACAACAAATAAACGGGTAAAATGTTAATCAGTACAATGTACTTTGAAAAAATTATCCTCAACAATAAAATTCACAACCCAAAATTCATCAAAGACACAAACAGTAAAATATCAATCAACACATACAAGAAATCTCGTTCAGCCACCTCACTGAAATAAATTATTGTTTGTTTTATAAACAAAAAAAACTCTTCATATTTGCGATACAAAATTCTGTATGATGCATTAAACTTTCTCCTATCTCAGAAAATTACAAAATCGTATTATAGGGTCCTTTTTCTATTACCGCTTTGGAAGCATCCTAAAGTGGTATTACTTGGTATTACTGAGTCTTGACTAACTAGCAGTTTCCACCAACGTTGTTTGATTGGACTGTTGAACACTTACTCTCTGAAACCAACATGGTCACATGGTCAAGAACAACATCATCTTTTTTTTTTTTTTTTTGTATGAACCGTCTCCACAACAACTTCATTCCTCCGAATAATATGATTCCTCTTGTAGACTGATATTACGACGAGCATTTCCAGTGGAATAAGTAACTTTCCTTTAAATTGATACAAATTTGTGGACTCTAGAGAGAGGTTAAATATTAATCCCATCAAAATCCGACAAGCAAATCGCGTTCAACTAAAAGTGATAATATTTTAGCAATTTCTCAGTTTTCCGACATCATTTCAATGATATCAAAATGAAACGTACCCACTTTCACCAGCGCGACGATGGGCTGCGTATTAATATAAACCTCATCAAAGTTTGAGCAGTATTATTATGTAAATAATGTCCAATCCAAAATGATACTAATTTGAAAAATTTATTAGATTTCCGATATCACAACAGTATGAAACATAACTTATTTTATCCGCATCAACGCCGGCTATACGTTAATTGAAACTCCATAAATACGTAACCAATAGTATTTGCATGAATCACGTTGAACGCAAAATTTTCCGTAATTTCTCATTTCTTTCGAAATCAGAATAAAATGAAACATATCCTAATTTACTTGAGGGATGATCGAAACTCCATCAAAGTCCAACAAGAAGTTTTTGAGTGGATCGCATACAACGGAAAACTGTAACTTTTTTTTTACAATTTACCATTTTTTGACCGAACATAAAAATTAAACATATTCTGTTTTACCCGTGAGACCACGGGCTGTATGTCCAAATGAAACACAGTCAAAATCCGACTAGTAGGCTCTGTATGAATCGCGATCAACGAAAAACTGACACTATTTCTTTTTAATTCCTTATTTTCTGGACGTCACATCAAAATGAAACATACCCTGACAGGAATTCTTCACGGGTCTTCTGCCGGATAAGATCTTTTAAACACGACGTTTCGGCAGTCACCTCCGCTGCCTTCATCTGGTGAGCTGTCATCGCGAAGTAGCTGCCGCGACGGTTCGGCACATTTAAAAGATCTTATCCGGCAGAAGACCCGTGAAGAATTCCTGTCTACCATACGCCGGAAAAACTTAATTGCCACATGAAACATACCCTATTTTACCAACGAGACCATGGGCTGTACATTAAACTAAATATCTGACAAGTAGTTTTTGCGTGAATCCCATTCACCCAAACACAGACAGACACAATTTGGTTTTCTTTATCTGTTTTTTTTTTTATTTATTTTTTAAAAAAAGGACATTCCTGCTATGTAGCTTATTAATATTACACCGAACTCATTTTCTTTAAAAATATCTAAAATGTATAGAGCTTTTCCTGGTTACAGTTTTATTATAAGTATCTACATTCATATTAAAAATTCGAATGTAACTTTGTTGCTCTGTCTGTTCGTTACCTTTTTACGACTAAATTACTGAGCCAAACTTGATCAAATTTGACAAGGAAATACTATGTATGATTAGGAGGGAAACGGTGATAGACAGACGGATATCGTGTGTAAGTCTCTTCGCTCAGGCTTTGTTTCTCTAGCAGTCAGTTTATGTATGATCCGCTCATAATTTCATGTACAGACACAACTTCTTGGGACGCAACGTAATATCATGTGATCATTACTGCAATGGCTAAAGGTGATAGTGTGTTAATTCCTCGAATCCCAATAATTCCGACAGACCAACCATTCCCGTTTAAAAGACTAAAGTTTCTATTAAAATTAGCTTCTGCGATGACTACCAATAAACCCCAACGACAGACACTGAAAGTAGCGTGAGTACACTTAGAAATTATGCTCAGTTACATGTATCTAGTTCACGGTTTTCCAACCCGGTAGGCTATATATCTTAGCAAAGGACAGCAAAACCAAAAACGTTGTGTACAAAACGGTATCGACATAAGATGTCCACAGCAAGTGACATAACTTACAAACAATAATCCACCGGAGGAGCTGCGGTAGTTAGTCTCCCACAGTTAACACCCCACCCCTCTTAGTTTGTTGCTATTTTTAAACATGTTGCAAATAGCTTCTCTTCATGAGACAAGTTCAGTAGTAGAATAATATGGTGATGGCTTCCCGTCATGTTATCCCGACTCTGTGCTTTTTACGCACCTTTTACGTAATGTACAGTTTTCTATATCCAATACTAGCGATAAAATTCGAAATTCATGCATACGAAGTCGCGGGTAGCAGGTAGAAGATTACATTGATACAATAAGACTGTGACTTGGAAAAGTTCTGTATATTAACGGGGCTCACGTGAAAACTGCGGAATTGATTTTTACAAGTTTCGTTTAATGTACAGCCCGCAGTACCGCGGGTAAAATAGTGTATGTTTATTTTTGATGTGACGTAGAAAAGCATAAACATTTAAGAAAACACACCTTAAACTCCAAAATACCATGGCGAACATCAGATTCAACAAGAAGTGCAAAATTAATAATGTAATACCCAAATACATTAATGTGAAGGTAAGCAGCTGCTCATCCTCCGCAATTAAAACAAAGCATGTCGCTGAAAAAATGTGGTTAAGTAATGAAATAAGATATCTCTATGCCAAAAAAAGACAATTTAAACAAGATTTTGTACAGAACACATTTAGAGCTTTCCAAATCGTTAGATAATACTTCAATCCTTGCATATCTAATAGAAAAAACTGTAAACTGTACAGACCAGATACTGAAGCGAATAAAGCAAACTCATAACAAAAAAGCTAGATCAGTTATTACATAGACAAAAATATAGTGAAAACAGTTGCAAAAGATTGAATACAACACCTGATGCCCACCTTCTATCCAAAACTCATAAACTTATCAAAAACAAACATCAATCAACAAGAAACAGAAACCTTAGAAAAGGGCCTCAAATACAACACAGTTAACACTTCAGTAGAAAAATTCGTTGAAAAAACAGCAATAGAAGCAGAATATATCCTAACCCAAGAACAAAAATCTGAAAGCAAAATAAACATAGGATTAATCAGGGAACTTATAGCAAAAGAATTGAGACAAATCACATCTCAGGATAACATAAATATTAATATCAGCAAAGAAACAAAAACACTCAAATGTTTAAAGAAAAAACTCTGGTCTGAAAACACAATAGTTACAAAGGCAGATAAAAACAATTCAATAGTCTTGAATACATAACAAAAACAGAAGAATTTATAGAAAAAACAACATAACACAACTAAAATCAGATCCAACAAATAGATATCAAGCAGAACTGAAGAAACTACTGAAAAAAACAAATATCATTCTTACAGACAGCCAAAAGCAACACATCACACAGACAAATCCTACAGCTCCAACAATGAGAAGCCAACCAAAAATACAATAAACCACAAATTCCAATAAGACCAGTAATTAATTTTAGAAAAGCCCCAACATATCACTTAGCCAAACACATAAACAACATTTTAAACCAATACTACACATTAAAGGAGAACAGAAGTATAAAACACAACAGAACTCATTCAGAACATAAAAGACACACACATCCCATACACAGCAACACTTGTATCATTCGATATTGAAAATATGTACAGTAACATCCCAATCAAAGAAACCATAGACCTAATCAACACAACCTTAATACTTACAAAATACTACCCAGCAACTATATAGAAGAAATCAAAAGCACAATAGAAATACTAACATCTCAGAATTATTTCACTTTTATTAGCTACAACAGGAAGGACTGCCTATGGGATCCCCAATCTCAGGCACCTTAGCCAATATATTTATATACAATATACGAGGCGCATTTTTTAAATAAGTACCGTTTTGTCACACCGTGGCTGCAGCGCTACGGTCGGCGTTCCGCGCATGCGCACTGGGTACCTGCATCTCTTACCTACGCACTGACGCCATTACAGTCTAATTCTTCTTTGTTTGCGTTGTTCACTGAGTGTTAAGATGCCTCCGATAAGCGTGAGTCCCGCCGACTGTGAAGTACGGGCTGTTATAAGATTTCTTTGTGCTAAAGGCCTAAAACCGATCGATATTCATCGTGAGATCTGTGCAGTTTACCGACAAAACATTATGAGTGATGGAATGGTGAGAAAGTGGGTGAGAGCATTTAAAGATGGCCGCACAAATGTGCATGATGAACAACGGAGTGGACGTCCTTCGGTCGTTAATAAAAGTTTGGTGCAGAAAGTGGACAATAAGGTGGTAGAAAACAGACGCTTTACGATTTCCTCCTTGTGTGATGACTTTCCTAATGTTTCTCGTAGTGTTTTGTATGGCATTGTGACAAAGCACTTGAATTACCGAAAATTGTGCTCACGTTGGGTACCGAAAATATTAATGGATGTGCACAAAACCAAACGTTTAGGCAGTGCATTGACTTACCTTGAGTGGTACCACAACGATGGTGATGATTTCTTAAGCCAAATTGTTACGGGCGATGAGACATAGGTGGCCTATGTCACACCTGAATCAAAGCAACAGTCCATGGAATGGCGGCAGTTAGATTCACCCAAAAAAGTGAAGTTCAAGCAAACGATTTCTGCCCGGAAAATCATGTGCACAGTTTTTTGGGACAGAAAAGGAGTATTGCTTGTGGAATTTCTGCCTCGTAATGAGACAATCAATGCAGCAGCTTATTGTGAGACATTGAACAATCTGCACCGTTGAATCCAGAACAAAAGACGTGGCAAGTTGAGCAAGGGCATCGTTTTGCTGCATGACAATGCCCATCCACATGTGGCTAATCAGGCCAAAGATCTCATCACATATTTTCGATGGGAAACTCTAGATCATCCTCCGTACAGCCCTGATCTGGCGCCCAGTGACTACCATCTATTCCTGCACTTGAAGAAACACCTGGGCGGTAAGCGTCTTGAAGACGATAACGAAGACAAAACAGTTGTGATGCAGTTGTTAACAAGTCAGGCGGCAGACTTCTATGAGGTGGGTATTCAAAAACTGGTACTACGTTATGACAAGTGCCTCAATATTGAAGGGAATTATGTAGAAAAGTAGAGTAAGGTACAGGCTTTCATGTAAAAATAAAATTATTGATATATATTTGCACGTCTTTTTATAATTTCAAAACGGTACTACTTACTTAAAAAACATGCCTCGTAGAAATGGAAATACTGCGAAAACTAATCCCCCAGAAAGGATACAAGATTCTGTATTGGTGGAGGTATGTTGATGATATTCTATGCCTCATAATGAATCAGATGAAAGAATGAATGAATTACACCAGAACATAAACAATATACACAAAAAATTACATTCACAGTAGAAAAAGAAGACACAGGAAAAATAATTTTTTTGGATCTCACCATTACAAAACATGAAAACAATCACTCATTCCAAGTATACAGGAAACCTACAGCAACAGACCAGATAATACATTCAACATCAAACCACCCACACAATCACAAACAAGCTGCAATACGTTTCATGCTAAACAGATTAAACAGAATCCCACAAACAAAGAACAACTAACAAGTAGAACTCAACACAATAAAGGAAATAGCAACAAAAAATGGATATGAACCACACACAGTTGACACAATAAACAGAAAAATAACTAACCAAATGAAAAAGAACAAATAATAAACAACACAACCAAACTGCAACCACACAGATCCCACCAGAAAAACACATTTGCAACACACACAGTTCAAACAAACAAACAAACCACACAGGACAATAAAAACAAAGGAAATGGTATGCAATGACATATTCTAAGAAATACACACACCAAATCGCAAACATTTAAAAAAAATAAAAAAAACAAGGCATTAACATTGCACTGCGAACTGACAAGTCACTGCAAGGTCAAATTAGACCCCATTCAGACACAAAAAAATACCACAATTCAGGCATTTACCAACTCATCTGTCAAATTTTTGAAGCAATATACATAGGGCAAACACGAAGACAATTCCAAATCAGATGCAAAGAACACATGAGAGCATTAAAATACAATAACCATTCCAAATTTGCCGAACACCTCATAGAAAATGACCATTCAGCAACAAACATAAACACAGATATGCAAATTCTCACTATAAACAACCACAGACACAACACACTCACTATACAGTAAAACTGATATATTCAAAAAGCAAAAAATGAAGGCAAACACGTACTAAACGACCAAGTAATCCTCAAAAATAAAACGTTACTCCATCTAATATACACAAACTCGACAGATAAACAAAATAAACACAAACTGTATCAAAAAATAAAACCCACACATATTTACATCACACATAAAATACAAAACACACTAACAAGATCGTCACTTATACACGCACTTTTCAAAACTCGCGCTATCGGCACGAGACATGTCATATACAAACAAAATGGCCACAGCAGAGAACTGAAGGACGCAAAAGCGCATCAAAGACAAGACATAAACAAACCAGCTGGCCCAACAGACGAACGATGAGAATGCTTAATTGTGTAAATATGATACAGGCAAAACATGCTTTGTATAAGGAAACGGAGATGCGCAGTTGCATACCATACTAACAAATGTAAATAGTAAGTAACTATTAGCTATAAAAATATCGCATGCTCATAATTACGTA
This sequence comes from Vandiemenella viatica, assembly GCA_031002005.1. NCBI lineage: Eukaryota > Metazoa > Arthropoda > Insecta > Orthoptera > Morabidae > Vandiemenella > Vandiemenella viatica. The sequence continues at coordinate 154,303,442 of CM061921.1, forward strand.
ATAATTGGATAAAAATGTATATAAAACTGTATATAAAAACTGTAACGCAGATTCGTCGCTGATGATGCCTCAATGAGAGGTGAAACGCGTACGACGCAACAATAAATAAATTAAACAGTTGCATTGGCATATTCAACTGGTAATTTAAAAATTAGTTTCAGTTTTCCTATTTACGAATTTCACTTTAAAATACTAGTTGGATGCTGATGTGGTTTAGATTGATGTATAGCTCTTGGTTCCATGGATAAAAACGACATCTTTTTTAATGTGGTATCGTAAAGTGATAAATATAAGATAATTTTTCGTTGAACGCTATTCACAAAAACTACTGGTCGGTTTTCTATGGGGTTTCTATTGATTTACTGCAGTGGTGTCGCAGTTAATAAAGGGTATTTTTCATATTCATGCGATGACTTAAAACAGAAATTTACGAAATTTGTATTGTAATGTATTTAATATTAGAGTAAAATTTATATGTTAAAATCACATTGCGTGAGCCAAAGACGGGGGTGTCAGCGAATGCCGCAAGAGCTGCCGCAATCAGTTGTTATGTTTACACCTTCTGGTGATATTTATAGCTAAGTTGGTGCAGCGGTATACGCCGCCTTTAAAGGCAGATACACTACCGCGAGGGCCAAATGAGATACATTTTTCAAGTAGCTACACAGTAGCTTTATCGCCGTTGACGGCAGAAACGGAGCCGATCTCGCTCACGTTCAAATATGATTTCCTCACCAACTGAAGCCAGATTGCGCATAGTGGCATAACAGAGCAACCCCCCCCCCCCCTCTCTCTCTCTTGTGCCGATTGCTATAAAGGATCTCAGCCAAGACTGGGTAGTGGTCAGTACCATCAAATTGCTACGTAGACGCACACAGTCTGTATCGCTGAAGCTGCGTGCTAATTTGCTGCTGTAGTTAGCGGGATTTGGCTTGGGGAAACAATTACTTTCTCTTCTCGCACCTAACCTACAAATAATTTAAAATCAAATTTCAAGCTGCATATTTGACAGTTTGGGTTTATTAAAACTCCAATAGTACTGGACTTTGTCATTTCTGGCGTGAGTTTTGCCTGCCTCCTTTTATCAAAATCCTTTGGCTAGAGCCGCTCCTTGCCCCAAGTATCGAACACGTGTCCCCAATATCTCAGGTTGTGGCCAAAATCTGAAAGGCTTCCATCCTGGGACAGGAAAGTATTAATATTTCATTGAAAGCGATTATTGTTTTTGATTACTGTACAGCCCGTCGTCGGGTGGATAAAACAGGGTAGGTTTGATTTTTATATTACATCGAAAAAAAAAATTTACAATAATTTTCGTTGAACACGATTCACGCTAAAGCCACGTCGAATTTTATGGTATCTAGATTAATGTGCAGTCCCGTATTGACACGGCTAAAGTGGGATATGTTTCTTTTTAATGCGACATCAGATTGGTGAGAAATGTATCACATTAGGAACAACGTTTCCTTGAAAGTGATTCACCCAAATATTTTTGGATTTTGAGGGTGTTTCGATTAATGTAAAGCCCGTGGTAACGCAGGTATAACGCATATGTTTAATTTGAATTTGAGGTTAGCAAATAAGAGAAATTTGGGATCATTTTTGAATGAATGCGTTTAACGTAAAAAATACTGGTTGAATTTTGTTGGAATTTTGATAAATGCATAGCCGTTGGTACCATCATTTTTCATCGTAAAGCTCATAAATTAATGATTTTTTATTGAACGCAAATAATACTGGTCGGAATTCCTGGAGTTTCTATTAATGTACAGTCCGTGGTCTCGTGGGTAATATAGGGTAAATTTTATTTTGATGTTATGTCGTAAAGCTGATTAATTTTTCATTGAACGAAATTTATGAAAAAAGTAATGGTCAAAATTTTTTATTATTATTATTAATGTGCAGCGCGTGGTCATAAGGATAAAATTAAGTTCAAGAACTAATAAAAAACTTAATAATACTTATGATTAAAATACAAAGTAAAATCTTAATAGTATTCAATCATTAATGGTATATACTAATGCTAGTGAAAGTTAAAGAAGTAAAGGGTACAAACTCAATACCAGTAGGATGAAGAAACAAGACACAAACTAATAATAGGGAAGGCATAGTAAACAGGTGGACACAGTATAAATCGATATAATTTAAATCTAAAAATAAGTTATGCATGGAAGAAGAGGTTGTTTAGCTGGTGCTCGAATAAGTAATGCTTTCTCAAAAGAATTTGAAATGGGCCGATTTTTTTGGTAGTTCTAATTTTCAGGGGAAGATCGTTAATATGTTTGAGTTCAGGGATCTGGTGTTAATATTATGGGAAAGTTCTAGATATGAGATGTTGGAACAAAGGTAGGTAGGAGTTTTCAGATGTAGGAGTCGGTGAAGGAGACATAGAGTGTGGAATCGTCGTCGATCGCAAACGCGCAACCACTGTAAGCGATCATATGAAGGGGAGACATGGTCGTAGAGTCGCAGGTCACCGTTGAACCTTACATAGGAGTTCATGACAAGTTCAAGTTTCATTGTGTCTGCCGAACTCAAATTTTGCTGAACAACATCACAGTAATCGAGATGGGGAAGCACAAGGGCCTGCATCAATTTTTTTTTTTTTTTTTTTTAAATGAGTGGGGAAGAATTTCTTACATTTATACAGAGCATGAAGAGAAGAGGCTTTGCGACATTATGAGACAGTATTTTCACACCAGTTTAAATTACTATCTACTAGGACTCCCAGATCATGTACAAAATATTTTTTGAGAGATTTGAAGTTGCTGCCTATTAGCTTTGGATTTGCAATAACAACAGCCTGAAATTTAGTGGGATTTATTTTTAATCCAAGTCTTTTTCCCCAATCACAAAGATTCTTAAGGTCTGCATTTATTTTCTGTATTATAATGAGTACCTCATTTGGTGATGCACTAGGGTATAGTTGTAGGTCGTCAGCGTACAGTTGGTAATAACAGTGATGTAAGATACTAGCCACATCGTTAATATATATACAAAAAAGAAGTTGCGCCAGGACTGAGCAGTATCCCATGGCGATCTGTTTCCATTGACATCCGGAACACAATGCTGACGGTTCCTCAAATACGAATCGAACCGGTCAGCAGTGCCGCTGGAAAAATTTAATCCTCTCAGTTTGGACAGGAGAATGTCAAGGTCGAAGGTGTCAAATGCCTTGCTGAAATCAAGAAGTATCACTATTGTTATTTTTCTTCTGTCCATAGCAAGTCTTATGTCGTCTGTTACCTTTATGAATGTAGTCGCCGTGCTGTGGTTTTTCAGAAAACCGAACTGAAAATTATCCAGTTTGTTGTGCGCATTAAGGTGCTTAGTGGTTTGGTCATGAACTACGTATTCGAGAGTCTTTGAAATCGTAGGTAATAAACTTATTGCTCGATAATCTGACGGTTTGACAGGAGCGGTTTTCTTTGGTAATGGTTTGATTAAGGCCATGTTCCAAAATTTGGATATGTTCCAGTATCATCATCATCATCATCATCATCATCATCATCAGTTTTCTGCCGTCGGGCAGGTTTTCACTTGGCTGCTCTCCATGCTCTTCTATCTTCTGCCTTTCTCTTTAGAACCATATAGTTGCCGTCTTCCTTGATGTTGTCTATAATTTTTTACCTCCTTCTTCCTCTTATTCTCCTCCCACAGACTAGACCTTCCAAGGCGTCTATTATCAGGCACTCCCCTCTCAACAGTGCCCCATCCAGTTTTTCTTTCTCTCCTTTATTACTTGGAGAATTTTTCTGCTTTCACTGACCCTGTCCAGCACTTCAACATTACTTATTTTATCCACCCAGCTTATCTTCTCCATCCTCCTCCACATCCACATCTCAAATGCTCATAATTGCTTTTCATCCTCTCGTCTCAGTGTCCATGTCTCCGACCCATAAAGAGCCACACTCCATACAAAACGTTTACCGAGTCTTTTCCTAAGTGTTTTGTCTATTTTTCCAGTTAGTACCCTCCTTTTCCCATTAAATGCTTCCTTTGCTACGGCAATGCGAGATTTTATCTCCTGATGGCACCTCAGATCTTCAGTGATCATACACCCAAGATATTTGAACGAACTTACTTGCCTGATATCAGATCTTCCTAACTTAATATTTATTATTTTCCTTCCTTTTTCAATCACCATACTCTTAGTTTTTGCTGCATTGATTTTCATTCAAAACTCTTGGCAAGCTTCATCTCGATCTTTCAGCATTCTGTTTAGAGTTTGTTCGCTTTCTGCCAACAATACCATATCATCAACAAATCGTATGCACTCTATTCTCTTGCCACCAATACGCACTCCTCTTTTTCCATTTAAGCCTTTCCAATAAGTATAACTTGAAAAATAATGGGGAAAGGCAACAACCTTGTCTTACGCCTCTCCCAATGCTGCTTTCTCCTGACATTCCGATCTTTATTCGTACTTTCTGTTGTAGATATAGGTTCTGTATCAACCTTCTCTCCTTCCAATCTACGCCTTTTCTCTTCAAGATATCAATCAGCTTCTTCCATTGCACCCTATCAAAAGCTTTTTCCAAGTCAATAAAGACGGCATAGATGTTTCTTCCTTTCTAAATATATCTTTCCCCTATAATTCTTAATAGGCCGATAGCATTTCTTGTTCCTTTTCCTTTCCTAAATCCAAACTGTTCTTCTCCAATCAATCTATCTAATTTTCCATATAGTCTTCTGTTCAGCACTCTCAAAAACACTTTAGCTGCATGAGAAATTAGGCTGATAGTCCTATGCTCTTCACATTTATTAGTATTCTTTTTCTTCTGAATTGGTATCATTACCGTTGCGAGAAAGTCATCTGGCCATTCCCCTTCGTCATGTATCTTATTACAAAGGTGTACTATCTCCCTTCTTCCTTTGTTTCCTGAACTCTTCAACAATTATCGATTCCGCATGCCTTCCGATTCTTCATTTCCTTCAGAGCCTTTCCTACCTCTGTCTCTAGGATCTCATACCCCTTTCCATCTTCTGTTACCTGTGCCTGTTCTTCAATTTTACTTGGTGTTTGATCTCCCTTATATAAGCATTCAATATATTCTTGCCACCTACTCAGCACCTCATGTGGTTCTTTGAATAATGTGCCATCCGCTCTTTCTATTTGAAAATCATTAAAGGAGACGTTATACATGGATCTCTAACTTATTTGAAAATCATGTTCCAGTAAATAAAGATAAGTGTTATAAATGGGGTAATTGCATTCGATATATTATTAAACATTTTAATATCGATGTCATCTACCCCCTTTGCATTAGATTTTATCCGTGCAATATCTATCCTTTGTAGGCGTAAGTGATAAGTGAAATTGTTGGGTGTGGTTAACTAGCGAATTTTGGTGAATGATTTCTTGTGTTTTTAATGCGGGGTCAATTTCGACTGTCCGAGTTGAGAAGTGGCTGTTAAGCTTGTCTAGTGGCATATGAACATCTGAGACGTAATTTCTTTTGCCGATTTCAAAGGCGCAAAGGTTCTACCACAAAGCAGAAGGAGTTGCGCAATCAGTAATGACCTTGTGAGCGTAACGAAGTTCAGCGTTTCTCATGCCTTGCTTGGTACGATTGCGCATTTTTCTATACTGTTGGTAGTTATCGTCTGAGTGGTTTCGTCTGTAAAGTCTATGAGCGGCATCTCTTTCGGTCATAAAACAGGGCTATGTTTCATATTTATGTGACGTCGAAAAGCAGAATATTAATTAAAGATAATTTTTTGCTGAACGCAATTCACGTAAAAACTATTTGTGTATTTTTGATGAGGTTTCGGTTAGTGTTCAAACCGTGGTTCCATGAGTAGAGTAAGGTAATTTTTATTTTCATGTTACTTCGAAATGCTGAGGAATTAAAATACAGGGAACCACAAATTAGTATCCATTTAAAGATTTGTTTCTTCTCACAGTTGATTTTAACACATGAGTATCATCAAATTATTCGGAGGAATGGAGTTTCAGTTTGTATTGGAGACTGTTCATACAAAAACAATTTGCGTTCAGTGAGCTACAAGGTTCGCGGATCATGTAGTCCTTGAACATGGCAGTTTAAGAGAGCAATGTTCTCAATAACGGAACGGCGCGGTGGCTGAGTGGATAAGGCGTCTGAGTCGAAATCGAAAAGTACCCAGCTCGAATTCTTGTCTCGGCGTGGATTTTCGTAGGCACTTTACCCGGCCTTCACCTCCGACACTGCTGGCTATATAATGTGAAGAATGCCATAAGGATTCCGTGGTTGGGAGTCTTCTTTAAACTATAGGTCCCCTTTACCCCGTTGGATTACCGGTTAGTTTAGTTAAGGAGGAAATTAAATGACCACTCTACCTCCAATACCAGGCTACGTATACCTCCTTCGGGAGCGTACAACCAAACTTCGGGTTGAATTCCAAGATTAGCTTAGTGTTCAATAACAGTACATATGAACAAAGTTACGGATAACTACTTGTTTATAATAAAATTGAAGTGTTCTTTTAATTCACAACTCGCATGTATTAACGGTTGACATGAATAGTTATTTTATTCACAAACTTAATATTCCGAAACTTTAATTTGAAAGTTCAACAAAACGATTAAATCACAAAAATTAAAATTAAAAAATTGAAATAAAAAGACCATAAAACTAGCATTTCGACTAGATTACAATGATAAAAGACATGATTTCAAATGAGTAACATTCGTTGAAAAATTCACTAAAATTTCTGCTACTTAGCAAAATCTTACAAAGCGTGGGTTCTTATCTGTATGAAATTAACCACTAGGAGCGTGGCGGGTATTTCAGAAATTGTCGATGAAGTAACAGTTCGAGGCATTTATATTCAGCGCATCATCATGATGGTAACAGTATAGTACCGTCATCTTTGCCCACACTTACATCTTGATGTAACTGAAAGTAAGATTCGCGATTACTGAAGCGCTTTTCCTCACACTTGGATATGACCAATGCTCATGTCACAACAATACTTCAAAACCGATAGCAATTGATTCGCTATCAAGTAGAGATGGGCAGGTCCGAGATTTTAAAGGATTCGGGTCCGGATGTACATCCAGCGCTGCGGATTTGCATCCAGGTTCCGTGTCCGGCGGACCTGTATGGGTCCGGCTCTGCAATCGGGCGGGCGGAGTACACGGCGGAACTGGATGTGTACGGACCTACATCCATTACGTGTCCGGCGGAACTGCATGGGTCCGGATCTACAATCGGGCGGGAGGAGTGTACGGCGGAACTGGATGTGTACGGACCTACATCCAGTAATACATGTCCGGCGGAGCTGTATGGGTCCGAACCTACAATCGAGCGTATGGTGGATACAAATCCGACCAAGGAGAACTGCAGTATGAGTTATATCGTGTTCATCTAAAATTTCTGTGGGCTTCTATAAGAATAAAATGAAATCATTTCTTAATAATGTTTAAATACAACTAATTTAAAAAAAAAAAAAAATTGAAATTCTTTGTTAGTTATTTTTTTTTTTTTTTACTAAAAATGAAATTATTCAAGACTCAACATTTTGAGATAATTATTGCCTTTCCACAATATACCAGCTTAAGAAACAGTGTATTATAAATGAACAAAAAACAAAATTGCAAGTATAACTTATTTTAAATTGTGAGCGAGAAATTACGTGAGATTTGTTCTTATATTATGTAGTGTTTTTCTCTGTATACTTTGTGAAACTGTTTTGATTGAGTGAATAAAACATTGTCGTGAGTGCTAAATCGAGTGCGATACAACGCATTTTAATTAATCAGTAATATTTATGTTTTGCTAGCTACCGTAACGTGTTTTTGGTGCTTTCAAAATCATTATTTTATTTTGTGCAATTTCAAAAACGTTTAATTTCTTAGCAATTTTATTTCCAATTTAGTTTAAAGTATTTTAAGCAAGATTTAATTCTTAGTAATAATAACCGATTGTTTGAGCCATTGTTAGACATTCTAGGAACGGCTGGATGTGAGGTTTTTTTTTCATGTTGGATTATAAAATATTGCTGTAAAAGCGGTCAGCAGAGTCGCTCGCAATAATGCCACATAATCATATTTATGTATACATTACTAGCTGTTACCCGCGACAACGTACGCGTGGATTTAGGATTTGATTGCTAGAATTGGATATACAAAGCTGAAAATTATCTAAGATGTCCTAAACAACACTGAGTCGGCATAATATAACGGGAACGCCATCGATATACCATTCTACCTTCGAATCTGTCTCATGACTAAAACTTATTCATATCGGAAAAAGTATCCTATTTCGTTCCTAAATATACAAAGTATTTCCTTGTCACCGGTATACACATATAGTCGTCAAAACGCAAAAAAAGATGGAAACTCACTTTCGCATATACGATATTATTAGTTTAGATCACGCAAAAACTAACTGTGGAATCAGTATACCGTAAATAAAGTAAACGCCTAGTGCACTATTCTACCGGCAAAGGCTTGCCAGAACATGGTATCCTTACTACAAAATCCTAGGCTTGGCTCAAACTATGAAAAACAATTCATAAAAATATATGCAGCCAGTGGGATTTGAACCCAAAACAACGGGGAACATTCTTGGTAAGCAAGCACGCTACTACTACGCTATCCTACCATAGCTGTATACTATTGCGCATTAGAAATACACTTAGATATTATGCCTTTGTCTTTCACAGTTAGATAGTCTTCATAATTTAATGATAATATGTTCTTATCTATACTTAACATAGTATCCCATCTCGATCCTAATGTCAAACAGCATCTCCATGTCAAATTTCATCACGATCGGAATATCCGTTCAGCACAAGAAATGTAACAAACAGACATAAAGACAGACAGAGTTACTTTCGCATTTATAATATTAGTATAGATATGTATAATGTTCCTTGGAAACCCTATGAACCGTGTTTCTGCAATAAAGAGATGTTAAATGTATTATCTAATTTGTCCTTAAGCCATCAGAATTGAGAAAGTTAAAAATTCTAGAGACTTTGTGATTAATCAAACTGAACGTTAAAAGTTTAATAAGACTGCATTAAAATCACAAGTTAAATTATAAGTCCATTCTTATTTAGCACCTAATACACTCCTCACCTTACAAGCATGAACCTTACCAATAAGAAAGTACTAACGGGGTTTAGCTACCCATTGACATTTAATAGTTATTGTAATTATCTACTAGTAGTCAGCCATTAAGAAATAGTTTTTCATTTATAATCTTATCTTTAAACAGAACTGTAATCGAATCGTACAGTAAATGACATTAAACTCTTCAGAATATAGATTTCAAATCGGAATTGTAATGAAAAATTGCGTTCCAGCTCCGCGTTACAGGTCCGGCCGTGGTTCAACCTCCGGCCACGCGAGAACTGTGGCGCTGTTACAGGTCCGGCTGGAAGCAGATCCGACAAGCGCTGGGATGTACATCCATCCCTAGCGCAAGTGATACGGGTCCGCGGAACTGCATCCATCCGGACCTACCCATCTCTACTATCAAGCTCGGGTTCCAGCAGGTGATCTTGACCATTCAAGAGCAGAGCACGAAATGATCCCCTCCCCGGGCAGCCAGGAAGGTCGCTTCTTCTCTTTCTGCTCCAGGCTGCTCCAATCAGGCGTAAAGTTCTCAGCTCTCCCCTCACCATTTGTCGGACATGACAACATTTTAAATAAGTATTATTTTATTGTTAGCTAAACAATTTTCTATTGGCTACATCACTCATCCTCACAGATACATTTTCACTACTTCGCGCGTTGGCTGGTGTCTTTTTCCCTTCATTCCTTATTCTTGGAGATCTTCTTTGCTTGACGAGTCACTCTGGTTTTCTCACTACACCAGAAATTCCTATTGGCTATTTGTCAGACGTATGTGTCCAGATTCACTTGCAGAGAGAGACAGACAGTTTTCCCTCTTGACAACTTCGCTATTAAGACGCAGAAGATTGTTTTGTTATACAGGTAGCTGGCTCACGTATTCGCTGTGAATAGCAGACACCTCACCCTCCCTAAGACATTCACATCTATCCATGCATTTGAAATTTCTTGCAGAGACCAAGCGATACTTGACGGTATTAATTTAAATGAGTCTTAAGGGGTATTAGTCTCTTCCAACAAAATTTTAAACTCTCGTGGTGCATGCTGAGGCTCTGTTGACTGAATGATTCCCGGTGTAAGGTATAACAACATGGTTGCCAACGGCCTCCTGAAAGGAAAGCGGAAGAGCGGGGATTGGTCCAGAGCACCATCTGGCCTTTGATGCTGAAAATGACCCATAAAGGCGGATGAATCAGAAATTTTCAACGGCATGGGCATGGGGAAGACAATGAGAAGCCATTGTATTAAAGACCCAAAGGGTATCCCAAGGCTATGTAATCCTCTCAGATTACAAATAGCGTAATGGTTTCTCCCTGGGTAAATTATTCTGAAGGTAAAATAGTCCCCCAATTTGATCTCCTGGGGGAGGGGACTGCTCACGGAGTATTCATCAGAATGAATACAAACATTTTTCGAACCAGGACGTGGAATGTTACAAGGCAGAATAGGGCAGATTGTAACAGCCCTCAAACCCAGACGCTTTGAGTAAATATGATTTTGTATGTTTGTCTTGCAATTTATTATAAATCGGCATAAACAGACTTTGTTTTATGAAAAGAAATTATTTAAATACTATTTATTATGTTTGAAGACAGAACTATGTAAGAAAAATTGATTAAATATTTGTAATTCCAAGTAGACTATTAAGGTGAGCTATTATGTTTAAAGGACAATTTGCGACAGTTTAAACTGATTTATATGGATAATTTTGTGTTTAAATTTTTTTAATGCTCATTTCTGTGCATTTGTAATGATTTTTATTGATTTTGATTGTATTTAATATGTTTTTAATTGTTTAAGTATTTTTAAATTTTGAGAACCATCTGTCAGAAGCCTTTGTAATATTCTGGTGCTTTCTGTGGAACTTATATAAGCGAGCGGAGCGGCAGAGACGAGTTTTGGAACAGTTTGTAGCATATTTCAATAATTTCGTAGTTAATATTCTAGTGAGTGTAAGCCAGTCTCGGTGAGCTACAAGCCTGGGCGGACGTGGAACATGAGAGCGCGTTTGCAGAATCTGAACCCTTCCTGCAAGGCCACAGAGGCAAGCAGTTTTGACTGTGAGAAACAAGGTTCTAAATGTTCTGGTACCTTCTAGAAAGACGCCTCCAACTGGCCAATTAAACTTTGCATCCACAGCGCGTGATGTGAACTGGCCAATGGGAGACAGTCACCCCGCCCTTAAGCGACAGTAGAGAGACCCTTAAGCGACAGTAGAGAGACGCGTTCTGTACCCGTCCTCTGCGCAGTTTCATTTTGAAGATCACGCCGTAAACTTGCTAATTTTTATGAAGCCAATGACTTAGGCCGTGTTAGAAATTACACCACCATCTCCACCCTTCGTATGCTCACGAGGCGAGGCTTGTACCAACCCTCCCGCTATTTTATTCAGCCATTCGGCTATTGTAAGGAAACACATTTCGCTTCTATGCATATTAAGATGTACCATTCATCTGTATCAATTCACTTATCTCTCCGAAGAGTTCAAGAATAAATGCCTGTTCATAGCATCCATCTCTGAAGTCATTTGCAACAATTCCTCAAGTCAGTAGTTAGAGTGATTTTTAGTGCTTTCCAGCCCGTACTTGCAGACGCCAACGGGAAGAACCAGAAGTTGACGGCGAGCAGGCTGGACGAACTTACGTGCACGCAGGGGTAAGTCGAAGGTAATTCTTCGCTCGGCCATTACCACGCGACAAGTTTTTCGCGTACAGTAAAGTACTAGTTTTATGTTTGCAGAGAGTCTTGTAATCCAGTACTGTGAGAGTGTATGGTAGTATTGTCTTTGAGAGTAGTATTGAGTGTAATCGCTGGAGCTTGGGTTTACATGTGCAACCAGTATCTTTGGGGTCTAATGATTTACGAGAAATAAGAAGTTAAATTTGAAAGTGTATCTCGAAATTTTATCATTTATAAAAAAACGAGATACCTATCAAGGTGATTAGAATGATTAAAAACGGAGATGGAACGGCATAAGTTAGATGTCGTTGGTATTAGTGAGAATTAATGGAAGGATGCACCGGATATTTGGTCTGGGGAACAAAAAATAACTAGACCTCAAGCTGTCACTGGAGTTACTGGTGTGGGATTTGTAATGACAAGAGACTAGAGTAACAGATGAGTTATTATAAATAGTTTAGTGACAGAATTATTTTGATGAGCGTCGAAACTAGACCTGTTCCTACAACGTGTACCACATGTGTATATGCAAACATTAAAGAAATATGATGAAGAATTAAAGAAAATGTATGACGAAAATGAAGAATTAATCCAATATGGGAAGGGAATTGAAAATCTAATAATCATGGGAGATTAGAAGGCGGCACTGCCAGAAGGAAAAAGGAGAATAGGACGTTTAGGTCTAGGAGAAAGGAATGATCGAGGAAGCAGTTTGTTAGAATTTTTTGAAAAATGTAAACACATCGTGGCGAACGCACTATTTAACAATTCTGCGCGAAAGATATTCACCTGCATCCAGGGGATACAGATAGATATCAACTAGAGTTTATCATGGTCAAATAGAGATTCAGGAATCAAGTTCTATAGTGTAAAGCATACAAAGGAGCTAACAGATACTCCAACCACAATTTGATAGTTATGAAGCACAGGCTGAAATTCAAGAGAATAAAGAAGCAACAAAGGCAGAACAGACTGGAAGTGAACAAACTGAAACAATCTAACGTGAGAGAAAAATATGAAGAGATGTTACATGTGGGTCTAAGAAATAACCCTGAAAGGACACCAACCTAGGACGAATGGGATACACTGAACAGTGGCGTAGCTAGGTTAACAAGGGCCCCGGTCCAAAAAAATATTTTGGGCCCACAGGCTAGTTGAGCGACCTGTTTTTTCGTGTTTTTTTTTTTTTTTTAGGTCTACCAAGTCTTGTGAAGTTTGCTGGCAAGGGCTCCCTGAGCTTTAGGGGGCCCTCTGAGCTTGGGGGACCTGGTGCATGGCACCGCCTAGCCATCCGATAGCTACGTCCCTCGCACCGAAGAGTATAATTATTGAAACTGGTAAAGAAACATTAGGCTATACAAAAAAATGTTGTCTAGAAACCTTAGATCACAATTTTTTATTTTATGGATCAGAGGAGACGGTACAAAAATGCTAACGATTAAGCAAGAAGATAACAGTAAAGACATTTTAGAAATAAAATAAACCGGAAATGTAGGAAAGAAAAGTGGTTTCGGATAAATTAAAGAGGTAGAAAAAGGTATGATTATAGGTAACGTAGTTGCGGCCTATAGGAGGCTCAAACAAAATTTTGGAGAAATGAAGAAAAGATGTATAAAAATTAAAACTGCTGATGGGAAATCTCTTTTAAGCTAAGAAGATAGAGCTAATCGATGAAATGATTAAATAGAGGAAGTGTATGTTGAGGATGATTTGAACAACAGTGTGCTGGAAAAAGAAAGCGATGTCGACATTGGTGACTTAGGTGATCCTGTTTTAAGAACAAAGATTAACAGAGTTTTGAAAGATATGAAATCAAATAAGGCAGTTGGAATTAATAAAATTCTTGCAGAACTCTGATATGCCTTCGAGAAGAATGAATCCAAAGATTATTCAAACTAATATCAAACAGTTACGAAACAGTAGAGATTCCAGTTGGTTTTACTTAAAGTATCATCTTCACACTTTCGAAGAAATCATAAGCTGACAAATGTAAGTGTTACAGCATTCTAAGTGTAACATCACATGCTTCAAAATTACTGACCTTGATAATATGCAGAAGTATAGAAAGGGTAGTAGAAGAGATTAGTAGCTGATGATCAGTCTGGGTTTAGTAAAATTCGCATTACAAGAGAAGCAATTCTGACTTTAAGATTAATACCTGAAGCGCGGATGAAGATAAATACAGACACTTTCGTTGCATTTGTTTATTTATAAAAAGCTTTTGATATTGTTAGGTGGGACAAGATGTTCAATGAGACAAGGTTATAGTCTATCTCCTTTAATATTATATATATATAGAGGAAGCAATAAAGGAAGTTAAAGAAAAATTTGAATGTGGCGTAAGTGTTCAGGTAGAAAGAATCATTATAGTATGATTTGTTGAATTGCTGACGACATTATCCTTTAGGCAGAACTGATTGAGGATCTTCAGAAGTTATTGAATGGCATGAACAAAATACTAAGGGAAGGTTTTGAACTAAATTTAAACCAAAGAAAGAGAAAAGTGTTAAAATGTAAATAAATGATAGTAATATAGTAGATTAAACATAAAATCAGGGTTGGATGCAATAGGAGAAGTAAGTGAATTCTGTTACTTAGGAAGTAAAAGTACAACTGATCGCCGAAGCAGGAATGATGTTAAAGTCAGGGTAGCAGTAGCGAAATGATCCTTCTTGAAAAAGAAAAATATTTTTGTGTCAAATATTGATCTGAGGCCAAAACTCTGTGCGTGGAGCAAAGCACTTCATGGTAACGATGCATAGACTTTAGGAATACCAGATATGCATTTGAAATGTGTTACTGTAGAAGAATGCTGAAAATTAAGTTGACAGATAAAGTACGAAATGAACATGTTTTGGAAAGAATGGGTGGGGAATGAAGTTTGTGGAAGAATCTTAGAGAATGGTGGTGGGTTACATTTTAAGATATGCGAGATTGGTTAATTTGTTAGTGGAGGGAACAGTCGAAGGTAAGAATTGTAGAGGTAGACAGACATCAGAATTTGTGTAGTGGATAATTAAAGTCTTAGTTTGTAAGGGCTATGTAGAGATGAAGAGTTTAGCACAAGATAGGAAGATATGAAGCATTGCATCAAACTCGTCGAGAGACTGATGACAGCAAAAAAAGTCTCTTAAATAATTATATTTACCATTACAAAATGTGGAGACCATGATTACATCCCAGTATGTTTACCTGGCTCTGATCTCACAGGTATACGACCATTGTTTCTTCCATTATGTGACCTTTTGCCGTACCATGTTGTCTTATGAAAGACACGCAGCCAAACTATTTCCTGTGCGAAATTTTTTCCTGTTAATGAGGTATGATTCTTGAAAACTATCGATTGAAAAGTGTTTTATTCAGTGCGATGGGTGCAAGAAATTTCTGTTTTCCATAATTTTACTGCAAATATCATTCTGCACAATGTGAAGACAAAGTTAGAGCGTCATTGAAAGAGAAGGAGAGAAACGCGGGTAGGGGGAAAGGAAAGAAATTTTATTGGTTTCATTTTAATTTTAATCCGTGTTATAAAATGTGTTTGTCATGCATGAACTCTAGAGAATATGTTAGTAAGTACTGGATTCCTTTACAGATATGTTTACCTTAGTATACATTGCCCTAAATTTGTGCTTGTGAAAAAAAAAATTTTTCGTTGAGAAAGAAGTTCATTAACGACCTCTAACTCGGGACCGCTAGACCCACTTTGCTACCACCAGACTACAGACCATCTAACAAAAGATTGAACGTTATTGGAAAATAAGCCTCTGTAGAAAATCGTGTATTTTGCTATATCTAAAATCTATTAGTTTTCTAGCCTTGCATATATTTACGAAAATTCTTCATTTTTTATTATCTTTCCAGTACTGTGAGAGCTCAAAATTATTAACGTTACTTAAAGTTGAATTTGTTAAGCTACTTCCGTTGCTACCTTTATGGTCGTAGGTTCCAAATTGTGACAGACCATGCAGCCTTAAGGTGGCTGTTATCGCTCAAAGACCCGTCTAGTAGGCTAACGAGGTGGGCCCTATCCCTTTCAGAATATCAGTTGATGTAATCCACAAACCTGGGAAGAAACACACTAATGCTGACGGATTAAGCCCGAAAAATCGTGTGTAGTTGAAAAACAGGAATCGCCACCCTTGTCTGAACTACCGGTAGAACAGTCAAAGGATGAAGGAGTGCCAAAAATGGCGAAATAACAAACAATTTATCACGAAAGAGAATGTTCTATACAGGAATACCAAACAGGGCTGTTGCATAGTAGTTCCCACCTCCTTAAGAAGGTTAATTATTGGAATTATTCCATGCATCTATTTTTGTCTGGGCATGTTGGTCTGGAAGAGTGTCAATCGAAGGGTTGCAAAACAATATTGGTGGCCATCTCGGAGAAATGATATCAGAAAGTTTGTTAAAAATTGCTCGGCTTGCAATGAAAGAATGCCAGAAACTGGTTGTAAAGAAAAACTGCAATCACTCCCAGAAACCAGGGCTCCTTTTGAAAGAATTCAATTGGATATCGTTGGCCTGTTCCCCCCGAAGCGATACAGGCCAGAAGTACATCCTCACTATTATTGATGCGTTCTCACGCTACTTAGTTATGGTTCCGATAACCGATCAAACCACCGAGACCGTGGCTATGCGCCTTCGTAACACATTGGATTCTACGGTTTGGTGTACCGATTTCTCTATTGGACAGACAAAGCGAGTAACTTCCTATCAGAACTATTTACCCAAACGTGCCAACTGTTAGGTATAGAAAAACTAAGAACCTCAGCAATTCATGCGATGGGGAATGGGAGATGTGAACGAGTACATAAAACCATAGTTAAAACAATCAGTTGCTATCTAAACAAAGCTCAGAGTAACTGGTCGCGAATTCTACCATTCATTGTATCAGCATATGACAGTAAAGTGCATACCTCCACAAAACACACCTCATTTGAAATATTATATGGCAGAGAAATGGTTTCAACCCTTTACAGTCTTGGAACTTAACAAAGATATTACTAATTCAGATGTCCGAAGTCTCGCGCATCGGTTTAAAAAGAATTTGGAAGGAGGTCCAGAAGAACAATGAGAAAGCATTCGAACAACAGTCTTCACAGTACAATAAAAAGGTAAAACCCCAAGAAATACCGGTTGGTAGTCTAGTTATGCTTAACAAACCTTATAATAAACCAGGAAAATCATCCAAATTCAAAACAATTTTGTCAGGACCACACCTGGTACTAGCCCAAACGTCACCTGTGAATTTGAAATTGCAATTACCTGGCAGGGAACTGGTAGTTCATAAAAAACCGTGTGAAGCCATATCCTGGACAACAGCAAAATATGACACCATCCCCCACCACAGCAGTCACTCCACAACCAGCAATAGATGCTAAAAGTAACAACACTGAAACACTTAAATTAAAGACAAATTCTGAATCCACCTGTTCAAATGACCACTATAATCTTCGTAGTCATCCTATGATTCAAGTAGATGAGGGGCCTGTTAACGATCACCCCTATGACTTAAGAAAGAGAAAAATGAGCCTATAAAATTGTGGGAATAATATTCTAGTAAAACCCTGAATCTTATGTGGGATTTGCTATCACTGGGTTGTGAACCGGGAACTTCCCAAGAGGGAGCTTAAGTGAATCTCTTAGTTGTAAATTAAGATTTTGTATCATGTTAACTTAGTCTGCCTAGCCAGATTGGTACCAGCTACCCTCTGGTATTATATACTTGTTAGGTTAAGTATAAGAGCAATTGGTAGCGTGATATTGTGTTCTACAGGCACAGGAAGGAGCAGGCTGTGCAGCTGTTCTCCATGCATGTGTGGGCTTAAAGCTGACCTGTGAAGACCCACGGCGCAGTCAGCCAGCTTGCTCAAGCTAGCGTCATAACATTGGGACTCTATCCTAAGTATCGTAGCATAAGATAATTGTTTAATTTCTAAGGGGAAATATACCTAAGGGACAATAAGAGGGCATTCTCATGACACTCATAAGTTAATGAGATTAGTAGGATTAATATTGTATCTTTATCATTAATTGGAACATTTGTTCAAGTATAGTTCACTTTTGATGTTTGGGATCTATTAACTGGGGGTACTATAGTCTTAGTTTAAGTAAATAACTTGATAGAAATGTTTTCCTTTGTTACCAGTGTAGTGCTTCTTGCATTATTTAGAATATCACCCTTGGTACAGTCATGGAAAATCACCCCATTACATAATGGCATTATCTTTGAAAAAGGGTCTAGTGTTGTTAGTACCGACCTGTCCTGGACTCTCATATTGGATTACAATATGACCCTGTTGCAAGACCAAAATCAACAACTGCGAATGTCGTTTGAGCTGCTGATGGAGACCCTTAGCTCAATCTGACCTTTGACAATGAATTAGTGCATACTATCTCTCACTCCCTCATGGTAGCTTACACCGCTATGCGTCATGAGTACAATGAGTTAATGGACAGGCTTCCGAGAACGACTAATAGAGTAAAGAGATCATTGCTGGATGTAGGCGGAAAGGTACTAAAAACTCTGTTCGGAACAGCAACCGAAAGCGATCTAAAGAAATTACACTCCCAAATCACCAAATTAGAGCATGTTAACAATAATTTGCAAATTAGTGCTACACGTCAAATACTTCTCGTAAAAAATCTGGAAACTGCCATTGGAAATCAGTCCCTAGCCATACAAAGATTAGCAAATGCCTCCATGGGGAAAATCGCAGAAATGCAAGCTATTCTGAATGATCACGTACAGGGGGTTGATGAACTGTTCATAAAACAATACATAATGACCATGTTTTGCAGCACCTTGCAGTAACGATTACTAGCATAAGAATGGAACAAGTGAAGCTTAGAATTGCACTTGCACAGGCAGCCAATAATAAACTTAGTGATGTTTTAATTAACCATAACCTCTATTTGCAATACTTACAAGTGATACAGAAACGCCTGAATGGAAACGTTCATATGATTTTCCCATGTACACATGAGTACTTGCCTGATTTTTACCAAATTGTTGATGTTAGCGTGGTCCTCATGGGACAAAACCTCAGGATTCTTATTAAAATACCCCTGGCATCATCACCTTTTATCTTAGAACGGTATTCTCTTCATGTTTTCCCTGTATTATGGAATGAAACAAATCATTATATCAGCTGGCAAGTCCACAGCACCTTGTTAATCAGTCAGGACCACAGATCTTATGCCTTACTGCACAAAGACGATCTTAGTAGATGCAAAGTTGCCAGTATACTAATATGTCCCTCATTTCCATTACATGACCGGGGCATGCCAAGCTGCGAAACAAGTATATTTTTCTCAGACACTTTTCTTGATACTTGCCAACGAGAGATTTTAAGTCTGAGCAAACCGCATTTCATAAGGCTGAAAACTAACTGGATTTATACTATGACTATTACGGTAACAGTAACATGTCCAACTGACCCACTCAACTTTAGTACTAATAAGATAGTCCTTTCGGGGTCAGGAATTTTAGAGAATACAACTAATTGTAAAATTGTAAGTGAGGACTTTACTCTTCCCTCTATGCCAGAAGCAGATTTGCACGTTAATCTCACGTTTCCTGCCTACCACATACCCTCTTTTAAGGATAGTATTTATCATAGTGAAAAGCTCCATATCTTGAACCAAACTGACCCTACACTGCTCATGAATGAGAGTAATAAATACTTACAATCTTCAAACGATGCTATTAAATACAACCAGGTGCTCGTGCAAATGGAGACACAGTTACATGCATCCAGTAGACATCGCACAGTTGTTGCAACCACAAGTGTAACCAGTATTTTAGGAATTGTTGTAGTTATTTTTGTTCTATTTTACTTGTACCGTCGTTATTTGTCACGAGTGTCACAATACAGTTTGCACAATGCAGTACCTACTGCCACTCAGATAGTGGTTTCATTACCAAAATCACATGAGAATACTGACATTTCGGAACCTGCTGTAACCCATGCCTAACTCACCATGTACAACCCTATTGATTTGTTATCCTATAATATACTTTGTAATTGTGTTCTAATTGACTTGTTTGTTTACCAGGTCTGGCCAACCTACCCACCAAGAATTAGTACTAAGATTTCCTTGTATTGAAATGACTTTGTTAAGCGAGGTGCACGTCGAGCTGCAGACCGCTCGCCGGTTGTTTGCGACCGCGGAATTCGCTGACGCGAATCGGCAATTTCCGAACTTCGCTGACGCGAGTCCGAGGTTACGAGGCCGGTCGGCAGGCTTCGCGAGATCTCTTTGCCCGGAAACATCAGAGTATTCACATCGGCTCTCGCACGGTCGCCCCGCTGCCTAACTAACTTTGTCGTCTGTCTGGAAAAATTACTATTACTTGGAAGCGAAGTGGACCCGCTCCTAGGCCATATTTTGTGTAACTTTGTGGCCAATAAATAAGTTAAATGTTCGCGGCGTAAATTCTTTCCCGCAAGACTTTCCCGCATTCCAACCAGTTCTGCGACTGGTAGATTAAATCGCAGTGGTGTCAGGAAATTTATAGTAACAACAGCCGAACGCCGTAAGGAGCGGCAGAAGAATTCCGGAACGGCAGAGGACGTCGTGGTAACAATTCGCTGCAGGTTGGTGCACTCATCCCCACGCGCCAAAGACATCCGGCCTCCTTGACAGTACCTCTAGTCCGGCACCATGACATTTGACACGATTTTTTTCCAAAAGTAATACGTTTTGACCTAAATCCCTTTACAGGATTCGGTTTTGGGAGGTTCAGAACTAGTATGTTGATTGAGATCGATTGGCCGCACGCCGTGACTTCTACTTGTTAGTTGGTTAAAGAATTATTATTGGTGGCACAAATTTCTACCATTCGGGAGTATGAACAGAAGTGTAGGAGAGGTGATGGGACACAATTAGAAATGCTTGGTTTAAGTCCCAAACCTTTCCGCAGTGAGCACGATACTTTTGATTATGATTCTACCGTCGATGATGAAGTAAAGCTTGATGAATCGCTTGGTCTCTGAGTGAACTGTTGCCAGGATTTACCTTCTTCCTTCTTTCTTATTCATATACACAACACAAAACTATGCTCCGCACTCAGAAGCAGTCATCCACAAGTAGGAAAAAAAATACTTAGAAACACAGGGAGTGTAGGAATTGTCCCAATACCTCTGCAACCACATCTAGTACATCTCCTGCGTTGATCCAGCCAACCTTCGGATTCCGGACCAAGTGTGATCTAGCTGGAGTGCATACGCTTCTTAGAAAGTGTGGACTGACCGATTAATACAGTACTGTTTGTGAAAATTGCAGCACCAAGAACGAGACATTCCGCAGATTAGAAGACATGACAATACACAAATGGTTAGAATTCCAGAACTGAAAATGCACGTTGACCGTGAGAATTCAGTATGAAGTGAAGCCACCACGTGCTGCAATTAGAGCCTCTAGGACGTCGTGGCATTGAATCGAAGAGAGCCTGGATATGCTGCTGGGAAGCACACTGCCGCGCACCCATAAAGCAATGACAGTGGTTGCAGGAGAACCATAACGAACAAGTTGCTGACCGACCATATCCCTGACTTGTTCGACGGCTGACATGCGAACGTGCAGGTCGGGGAAGCAGTGTCATGTCGAAGAGGCATACCGGCACTTCCTTGCACGTGTACTGTTTTGTGTTCTGCACCGGTTGAGAGTTGCGTAGCGCGCAACTGTCCGGTCACACAAAACAGGACGCTGCTGGCTCTACGTGCGCGCCATCTCTGTGGAATCTTACTCACTGATTACGGTTCCCATTGTTTTGCACATTTTCCGATTTAGGAGTGATTCAGACAATTCCTTCTGGGAGTTACTATTTCACAAACAATAGTGAAGTAGTGACTGCCTTTAATGTTTGCTATACAAGTGGGCTACCTGCTGTAAAATCATATCTCTTGCCACCATATCGGACCTCTTATTGTCAGAATGGTGGAGGATATGACCGTTTACAGTGCTCCATACTTCTGTTACCCTAGTACGCAGACTCAAAATATGCACTTGTAATGTCCTGAGTGACCTGTGAGGCAGACAGCCGGGCAATATGGTGTGTTGTTTTTGCTAGACCCCAGGGGGCTGCTTCTGTGGGGTGAGATGTGTTGTGCTGCAACAGAGACGGGGAGAGACCAAGAAAAAATGTGATGTGTGGACCCAGCAAAGAAACTGCCAGCACATGTGACCAAAACGTGAGCTGATCTCCGTTATGTTTTATTTTGTTTATTCAGAGGGCGGCCATCAATCGGCAAGTGGCTGGGCGTCTTTGGCTCCCATTGGCTGAAGAGATGGAAGGAATACTGGTGTGGATAAGCGACGCGGATTACGATTGACGGCTCCGGGCAAGAAGGACCGAGGGTGAGCGAGGACGAGTATAGCCGCCACCGCTGACAGCAAGACGCCGCACGCAGCCCACCTCCATCAGCACGCCGTCCTGGGTAATTAGCCGCCAAGAAAGGAAGAGACCCATTCAGCCCAGTAAACCCCCTGAGATAACTCTCATGCTGAAATTTAAATCCCCAAAACGTTGTTAACTGTGCCTTAATATTCACTGACCAGTTTGTGATTTAAGGTAACTTAAATGTTTTATTGTGAACTCTGTTTTTAATCACCCTCCATCATTGTTTAATTAGAGCTTGTAGTGTGGAATCTGTGGTCAACCATTTTTTTTTTTGGTTTCGACAGGCGCTTTCCTTTAAGATAGGAAACTCTGCCGAAAACCTGGCGCCCACCCTGACTACCTTAGACTACAGAAACCACCCAGTAATGTCTTCTTAGACCTATTCTATTAAATATCAAGAAAACGAAACATTACACGCTCATTCTCGTTATCGTTCTACTGTATGGAAACAGGTTCTTACATTGATGTAACGCCTTCATTGTTTCTGGAACATGGTAGCTTTGAGTGATCATCCCTAACTTGAAAACTATCAGTATTTTAGGATATTGTTGTGTAATATACGAAAATTCCTTTTACAAGAACGTAGAATATTTTGGTTTCCTAATGTTGTGACATCAGAGGAACGACATCAAGGAACAATAACCCAATATTTCTCCCCTTCTTCGGACTTTATGCTTCGTTGACGTCGAAGTCATTAGAGGTGGTATAAGGGTGGGGGAAAAGGAACAGGTATGAGTTCGGCCCTGGCCTTTTGAAGAAATCATCCCGGCTTTCACCTAGAGAGATTTGGGTAAACCATGGATAACCGAAATGTGGATTACTGGACGGAGATCTGAACTCACATCCTCCCGAATACCAGGATCACGCGTTACCTCTCACCAACAGCGCTCGGAAAATTTCTCTTATTATACGAGAAATGCCAAAAAGGGGGCAGGTTGGAGGAGACTTAAAGTGTAAATCTCTTGGCATAACATCTAATAGTAAATAGGTGGTAGGGAGAGGTTTCAAAATCCTTCATTTAACTGATAGGATGGTAAGGGAATTTACCATGGAAGTGAGGAATGGTTAAAAAACGGTGGTCAGACCACTGCTTGAATATGGTGGTGTAGTAAGAGTTCCACTTTATGGATATCACGTACAGGATTTTAAGGGTGGAAAAGGTGGGCAGTTAGATTTGTTTGTGGAAATTATCGCAGTACACAATCAGCAAATGATATGGTAAAGGAGCTGGAGTCACTTGAAGATAGTGATATGGTAAAGGAGCTGGAGTCACTTGAAGATAGTGATATGATAAAGGAGCTGGAGTCACTTGAAGTTAGTGATATGGTAAAGGAGCTGGAGTCACTTGAAGAGAGTGATATGGTAAAGGAGCTGGAGTCACTTGAAGAGAGGATGTGGGTAAAGATAGTGCGGTAAAGCATATAAGGGTGACAATTATTCAACTATATGAAATGAAACCATCATAACTTCTGAACGGTTTGCGTGATGAAGTTCAAACTTCGTGGTTGACCGCAAGGCATGATAGGAATTTGATGCGAATATGGTTTTGTTTAGTGACGAATCACACTTTTATTTGGATGGGTTCATCAATAAGCAAACTTGGCATATTTGGGAGGCTGATGTTTGATGTCCTGGAGGAGCACTTTAGGCACCGCATTCTGGCTCTGAGGTACCCAGAGGCCACTGGAATGGGACTCATATTCTCCGGATCTGTACACATGTGACTCATTTTTGTAGAGCTACATTAAAGACAATGTGTACAGAAAATACCCTGAAACCATTGCTGAGCTGAAAACTGCCATTCAGGAGGTCATCGAAACTTCAGCGGGCCATGCAGAATTTTGTTATTCGTCTGCGCCACTTCATAGCCAATGACGGCAGCCATATCGAACATCTCATAGCTTAAATCCGAAAATTTGTAGTGACGTTTACATGTTGAACAAAGTTTGAGCACTTAGTTGTTTTTAAATAATTTACGTTGTATTTCACCTACTTGTAGTTCAATAATTGTCACCCTATATTTGGATGAGTCTTGGGTGAATATTGTTAGAAGAAGGAGAAGTAGTACATGGAAGGGAAGTGATGACCGTGACCACAAGCTGACACTTGATTTCAGGCGTAAGAGAATCAGGGATTGGGATACTTTTTTTTTTACTTATTGCTTTACGCCTCGCTGACGCCTAAGGTCATCAGAGGCGGGATGGGACTGGGGACAAGGAACGGGAAGGAATTCGTCCATGGCCTTTTTGAAGAAGCATCCCGGCATTCGCCTGGAGTGATTTGGGGAAACCATGAAAACCCAAATCTGGATGCCCGGACGGGGATTCGAACCTGCGTCCTCCCGAATGCGAGGCCGGATTGGAATAAATTACCAACGCAGGTGTTGCGCATTTTACCAGAAACACCGAAGTAATTTAAAATTATTATACACAAAGGGCGACAGTAGGAGGGTGGTGTTATCGCACTCAAAGAATTTGCTGAAAAAAAAGGTGACATTGGAAAAGTGGGTAGGGAAATTTACATCAGGGCATGTGCTCCATTGCAGTTATTATTATTTTTTTTAATCGATGCAACAGTACATATTCAAATGTATTTCTCCTCTGCTGAATAACTATAAATATCTCATGCATGTATACATTTGAATTTTTTTAGTTAATCATATATGAGCTCATTCTATCCCATGGATTATAGTTCCGTGGTTACCAAATGGATGTGACCTACTGTGTGGTCAAAGATACTTAACCAAAAAGAAATTTCCATCCAGCTGCTAGTTTGGCTGTCAAACTCCAAGGTAAATTCATTGTTCCCATGCCATCTTCATTTTATTAGACTTTTGAAAATTGAGTCATATTTGCAGATGTGCCTAAACCTGTGAAAATATACTTTAAGGAAATAAGGCTTGATCTTTCCTTTGTGTTTTAAGCTCAAAATGTTTATCACATATGCCGTCTTATTTTTGTTCTTATTTTAAAAATTCAAAATGATACTTTTCATAATTTGGATACACTGCAAAACATTTAAATTTAATTTTGTATATAAGCTTATAATTTGCAAATATTATGCAGATGCTGCCCGCCATTTGGCTCAGTTCGTTGCGGCACCGTAATCTACGCCAACACGGGATTAACTGCTTCGACTCCTGATGGTGGAGGAAATTTCATCAGGACTTGGCCGGCAGGGTAGGAGAGGAGATGGTGCACAGTACCCAATCATCACATTGCGTACCAAAGTCTTGGGTTAAATCCCAAACCTCTCCGCAGCACGTATAGTATAGTGCATATGACACGTTTTTGGCTTTACAAGTCGGACGTTGATGTCATTAGAGGCGGAAAAGGACTGGGGGCAAAGAACGGGAAGGAATTAGGCCATAGCATTAGCTTGATTTGGAAAAACCATGGAAAACACAAATCTGGATGAGCGGACGGGAATTATAACCCTCGACCTCCCGAATGCGAAGCCAGAGCGTTGCCACTCACCCACCACGCTCGGTACAACACTGTTGACGGTGATTCGTTCGTCGGATGGAGACGTTATCTAGGCGGCCCTTTTGCTGTCTTTCGGAAGATTAGGCATGAGTGGGCTGGCACCGGGTTTCACTCTCTCCCTTCTTTCATGTCTCTTCCACAGCACAAATAACATCTACGCTGAACAGATACACTACTACAGTGATACACATTTACAATAACACTTACGAATACCGTCACACTAGGGAAGGCCTTGTTTCATCTCTCGGGGACGTTGCCATGGAAGAGTTAACATGCCCCATGATAACTGCCTACACACGGACACAGTTATGGCACGCAAAGAAGAAGAAGATGATAAAGTAACTGTTACTTTTATTTACGCAGTGGAGCATATATGATGTTGAAAGTGAAATAATAAAAAAGATGGTTCTTGACTGTCCGGGTGACGCCGCGTCATGATTTGTGCAGCCAACGTTTCGACCATCCTTCTGTGGTCATCTTCTGGGCAGTTATGCCCAGTTCTGCCCAGAAGAAGACCACATAAGGATGATCGAAAAGGTGGCTGCACACATCATGACGCGGCGTCACCCGGACAGCCAAGAACCAACTGACCCTGGCCGCGGAAGCCAACGATTACAATAAGAATAGTTAGTCTCGTGGGACGCACGGTGGAAGTGAGAACACAGCGTCTCATTCTTTTTCCAAGACTGCTCTGATTGTATTAGCTGGTAATTTTCTGTCTATGATTTATTAGCCACAAGCACGGTCTCGCAACTCGTGCGATACAGCCTCTGGTGATTCGTGTAATGATTAGTTGTCACTGTACAAAATAACATTGTAAAAGTGACAAAAAAATATAATTTATACATGTAGTAAATTCCACACAGTTATAGCTGATGTAATACATATTTTAAAACAAACATTTTTTGCACCGTTTGTTGAAACTCTGAGAACTAATACCATTGTTTTTCAGCAACATCTACCGCTATCCTAACGAAGTCTGTCCGTTAGTGTACATAATTATTCGAGATTTTGTAGTAAAATCGATGAATATTCTTTAAAAACCGATAAATGTTGCTAGAATACTAACGTGCACATGCGCCATTGCTTGTCTTCATAGCGCCCCAGCGTGAGCCCCAGCAGCGTGACGTGCCAGCGTGGCGCACCCCAGTGACTTCATTCCTCAATTCAGGTGCCGCCATATAAGTTCTCACTTCAATACTGTTTTTAAATGTTTATGAGTTGGCGATTATGAAACTCCATCATACACGTACTGAAGGGCTACGCACCTGTACTATATAGGCTAGTCTACATAATCTGTTAAGAACCATGTACCAAACCAGAGAATTTAAACAATTGCCCACGTCACCATTTTATTTCTCAAGGTACTTTTCCTATTTCAGTTCAGTTTGGTTCATTGTTGGGGGCCTGCACCACATGGAAGGTGGATTGAGAACTGCAAAGAAAGTAACCTATTTCCGAAACGGTTTTAGCACCGACAGTCCTAAAATACTCGTGAAAACCGAAAATAATGTTTGCGTATGCGCAGTTCGATGCTTTGAAGTGCGGGTGTACTATAAGATAACATTTCAGTACACCATTACCGAAAAATAACAACTTTGCGGCTTAACACTGAGGAGTTATAACCGTTGTAACATAAGTTTGCAGTATACTGTGGACGGCGCGTATTGATTAAGACTGAAGTCAGTGTCGTATACCTGCAATATGAACTTAAGTTCCCTAGCCTTCATGTCCGTAAGGTTAGGTAAGATAAATTAATTTTGTATAGATGTAAACAGCAAGTAGTGGTCGTTTTAATGTTTTGTTTGGAAGTAGGTATTTATATATATATATAAAAATAATTTAAAAAATACCACTTAGATTCGTTTATACCTGAAATAGGTGTATTTAGAACTTAATATTAATTCTATTTTTAATTAGTTTTTATTTCTTTTAAAACTTTATTTCAGTATTCAGAATTCTCAATCGCTTAGTGCGACTTGGGAAGGCGCTGGTTAGCGAACGTCCATAAAATACGTGGCTCGGCCTAGAGGTGGGAGGGGTTTGGCTGGAAAGCTACGCTGGGTTACGAGGGGAGGGAGGGGGGGGGGTTCCCAGCCAGGCCACGTAGCTTTTCATTCATATTATTTGTCACAGTTAAAATGAGGTACAGAACACACAACAGCATGTGAATATTTATATTCCTCATTTAATTATCTCCATGTGTAATTTACGATAGTCTGACAAGAGAAAAGAGTACAAGAAATCTTCTGGAAACAATAGGGAAAAAAAGCTACGTCCTAGGTGGGGGGGGGGCGCAGAGGCAAAAGCCATGTCGGACTATGTGGGGGGGGGGGAGGTTCACAGGAGGCCAAAATGGAGCAACGTAGTTTATGGATGTTCCCTTACTGGAGCGCTGCCTAAAAACAGTTTAGTCGCTGTCTTTTGTTGACATGCGTGTGTTAATAATTGTGTTTTTTAATCTATTTCTATTGCCTACTTGGTGATCTCAATCATCTTTTATCGTTTTGTTTTATCTTAATATGTAGCCTGCTCTTTCATATTGTTATCAAAATTTGTTATTCCGCGTGGTTTTGCTAAGGGTGTTTGTTTTCAACAACAAAAGTACAATTGGCAGCACCTTATCTTTCGATAATCAGTCGAAAACTGAACGTGTGAGAACCACTTGCTTACCTTGTTCAGTTCAGTCGCGGAATCGATACAGAAAGCACGTTTCGAACTTTAGATTCTTCAGTAAGTTATCCTTGTATTATCCAATATTTTGCATTAAAAGATTTATTAACTTAATAATAAGTAATCAATATTTCTTTATATATATTAGAGATGAAACGGATATCCGGCAACTATCCGGTATCCGCCATATCCGGCCTATCAGGCCAATATTTACTATCCGACCGGATAGCGGACAGTAGCGGCGGGTATCGGATTCACAATAAATTACGAAAATTTCATAAAATTTTCTTTAAATTCACAAATGCTAAGTGTATAATATGTCTAAACACAAATAGAAACACTATGCCTTCAAATCAAAATACTGTTTATTATTGTTTTTAATATATAAAAAAAACTAGTTCTTGTAATAGATGAACACCAATTTCTCTGTACTAGGAGGTAATAATCAGTTTTGCTTGTCCTCGTAAACAATTCCAGGTTCAAAGGAAAGTTTTTCGATATATACACCACTACAAGGCGCTGAAAATAAATTCTAGCAAATTTTGTCAAATTCGGGTACTGTGTGACACTAGCTGAGCAACAAATATATGGATCACGCTTCCCATCAATTAGAGAATATTTTACATAAAAGTCAACCTCGCTAGCAATCACCTTTTTTTCTTGAACGTGATACTGGCTATTTCGTATATTAATAAAGCATGAAAAAACTACCAGAAAAACAAAATGCCAGTTCGTGATCACAAAAACATTGGCACAATTAGTTTGAGAGATTAATTGTTATCATTAGTTTCTTAGCCTCTCATAAACTGGCCTATAGAGGTCACAGAGTATCTCTCAAGACTGGTGACCACAGTTGGAATTCTGGTAAGTTTATAGACTTGTTTAAATTGATATGTAAATGTAACCCTATATTACGGGAACACATGAAAAGCAATAATGTCAACTTACACACCATTTTCTAAGCCACGACACGAAAAACGAACTGATCACATCGATATCAAAAATTATTTCCGATGAAGTGATTTATAGGGCAGAGGCAAAGTACATAGAGACCCTGGTGGAGTTGAACAAAAGTCAGTTTTTTTTAAGAGTTTGTTACACTTCAACTCGGACAAATAAAACATTATAGGATTTCTTGCTGTCGCTGAGACGATTGGAGAATAACCTAAATAATGCAATATTGGAAGAGTTGGAGAAAAAATAGATTATATAGTAAAACATTTGGTGGCTGAGGATACTACAGTTGTGAAAATATAGTAGCCATGAATAGTGGAGTTAAAACTAGAATACGACATTAAATAATAATCCGAGGGCATTTTTTATACCTCTTCACAGGCGCAACCAATTCTTCTGCGGTTGCAAAAACAGTTTTTGCTTTTATTCAGAATATTTTCAATATCCAGCAAAAACTGGAAATCAATCAAAAGCAAATTGAAGCTAACTATAAAGCCTTCAACAGACACGAGGTGGGAAGGAAGTATCAAGGCAGCGAAGGCCGTATTATTCAATTTGATAATGTATTTGAAAGCTTAAAAGATCTTGTGGTAGACAGAAACGCATAGTGATTTTGGTTTGGTTTTGAACGAAATGTTCAGCTTAGAATTTATTATATCATTACATTTATGATTTGAGATATTATCGCGTGTTAACATCCTAAGAAAATTATGGTAGTATGTACAAATCCACTACAGCATTGCTCTTGAACTTGACTGAATTTGTGAAGGAATCAAAGAATATTGATAATCTGTGTTCAAATAATGCTCGTCTGACCCTCGACAATTTATTGGAAAAATCAGTTATGACCTACCAAAAGATTTTAAAAATTAAAGGGTAGCAAAAAGAAAATAACGTTTGATTACGAAAGCAACTTATACAGTCTTCCAAATTCCGGTACGAAACAGATTTGTAACATCATGATTGATTCCATACTAACTAATATGGATTCAAGATTTATGTATTTAAATAAACACTGAAATTTTTGATTTTCTTTATCATACAAGAAAGTTAGAAAATTTTTCAAAAGAGCATATATTAAAAATCAACAAAGATGTACACACAGTCCTGCGAGTGGGTGAGAGCAATGATTTCCAGCCTTATGAATTATATGAAAAGTTAAAAACAATGATCCCAAATTTACCCGACTTCATAAAAATATGAAACAACTGTTCCAACACACAACAGAAAATATAATTAAAAAAATTTACCCTATTATTTATGCTGACATTCGAATTTTGTTAACAGTACCAGTGGCTTCATTCTCCGCTGAAAGGAGCTTTTCAAATTAAAATTAATTAAAATTTTTTTACGGAACACAATAGGTAAGCGAAGAGTTTCAGCTTTGATAATTTTATCAATTGAAACATCTAAGCTGGATTACGATATAACAATTTTGTAATTCAGTAAGGCTAATACTTTACAGTTAGTTATTACTTTTTAAATTTAATTACAGTAAAGACAATAGCATCTATGAATAAAAATTTGAAAGTTTTTTTTTTTTTTAAAATCTCTATAAATTCCATCCTTTTGCGCCACCAGAGGACATCGCCAAACTTGTCTTGCCCACATCAAATTTACATCTTGATCCGCCAGTGTATGGAAGTATTTTACATTTTGTGGTACAACTTTTTTGTAAGGAACAATCATATAATTATATAATTTCTAAAAGGTGTTTTTTGTAACGAGCCATCTTTGTCCCTCCATAATTAACCAAAATCGATAAGTGAGGTATCAATTTAAGATTAAGATCTCCGCTTTGTAATATCATTAATTAGGAAATTAATTTTTTGAAATTCAACCCGTAAATGTCAAAATTATCAACAATCAAGGTCACGGGTATGCGATAGTTCAGAGTCAAGCTGCTAGGCTTCGCTGGCATGGTTCGCATTATCGCTAGATAGCAAAACATATCATAGAGATATTCTAAGGTAAGGAACTTTCAAAAAAAAAAATCTGTTAGGGAAACATTTCATTTCCAATTGTTTCGTAAGATGTAAGTGTTTTGCTACAGTTGTAATCTATTTCAGTTTACAAAAAAACAATTACTACAAATAAGCTGATTCTTCTTTCATACTACTACAAACCACCAACGCCGTTATTCATTATATATTATTCCCGAAATTTTCGCACTGGCAACGTAGTACGTAGATAATTGATTTCGTATTAATAATAATAATAATTGATAAAATTGGGATGGAGCGCCCGCTCTGTTGACAATCTCCCTACACCTCCCCTCCTTTCCCCTTCCAACCTACTTTTTGCCCTCTACTAATTTTTACTTTAAATTCTTTCAGTGTTTCCGGTAAGTTATTCATCAATTCTCTTGGCAATTTACCGTATTATTATTATAAATTCAAATTCTTTTGATCATGTTTCTGCGTCATTAGAAGTACGACATTCTTCAAGTAACTTTATCGTCTGTATTGACGTTTCAAAACTATCAGAAGTGCGTAGGCTACACGTTTATACAGAAGAGTTCACAGTCTCGATCATTGAAGGCGACGCAATAGGCAAATTAAAGAATACCAATTCTGGTGGTTGAGTGTTGATTCTGGGGTCTAATGTTTAGATGGACGTTGGTTTGAATCCTGTGTGGACATCCATATTTCTATTTTCCCGAAATTTACGAGAGTATAAAACTATAAAATTTCAAGATAAACTTATGTTGAACACTCTATAAGGACAAATAGAAGTTGTTTTTTGCAATATTTGGTAAATTTATTTAAAATTACAACAATTGATGGTTGGTACTTTCATGTCTTTCTATACTCGAGACAAGCAAAACATTTTCAGAAGCGTTATGCTGACAGAATAATATGCACACAACCGCCATAGAAGGTATATTCTGTAAAGGTTTGGTGGATCATGTTCTCATTGTACGTTTAGCAGGCGCACAGTCAGCATTCATGCCTACATGTAAACTAGCATATACTTCTAAAAACTGTGAAACTGGCATTAGAAAATGGTCGCAGAATGCACTCTCACATGCGCATCTGTTTTAATCATTCTCATGTTTTCTACCAACGTCACTGGAACTCATCCTCAGAATCTAGAACACTACAAAATGTTTAGATATATCGGGCTGACAACAATAAGTGATTACAACATTTATAGCGTGCTTTGAATTTTGTAGCCCTGTGGTTGATTTGTATCGCAGTCATATGAGTTGATGTGAGATAGTCTGATAAGCTGGCAACATGAAGATTTTGTAATTATCACCGTTGAACCGACCAAAATTAGCGTCTCATTAGCAACACTTGGATGCCTTCAGCATTGCCAAACCTTCTAGAGAATATTGTTTCTTGCCTCTTTCAGAAGGAGACGCTTCTCGCAAGTGTTACACTTCGGTCAACATCGTCCTTGCTTAGGCAATAGGTTGTAATTTTGTAGGATCGTAGATTTTCACGGCGGTATGTAATGATAAAAAAATTCGCGAGCTTCCAGCTGCGTATATCGCTCACTTGAGACGTTGCGAGGGGCAAATTCTCTGTCCTCATTTTCAACCAACCACTTCAGTTCATAAAAAACAAAAGGCGGCATATAATTACTTAAAAAAATGTTATATAAGACTATTCCATTCTTTGAGATGTGTATAAAATTCGGCGTTTGATATACCGGTGTTCCGTAAATCATTGTCTGTCTGCGGATTGACCGCCAGTGAGTGGGACACAACCCTACTGCCTCAGGTGATGTTTCTTCACCGCGCACGGGACAAAAGTGAGTCACTTTGTGTACGTGCTTAATGCCAATTTCGCGTACTCGACATTAACATAATGTACCACTGTTACACGTCATCCTCTGACATAAGACATTTGCTTCAAGCCATCTTCCATATTCCATGAATAATGTAATAAATCACAGGAACATTTATCTTATTTAATTTTTGATCAATTGTCATAACTCCTAACTGGCACTAGCTTTTTAAATATATTTTCATAATTTGCTGTTCCTCACTCTTATACCACGATGAACATGGAATATTACACATCAAAACCAGATTATATTGTTGTATTATATTGTTGTAGGAAAGATGTTCGATGACTCAGTGGTATGTGGTGCATACTCACTATGCCGCCGAAGATGGAATATACCTACGAGCTCTTGTAATGTGTGCTGTCTGCAAATATAAAAATCTGTATAAATAGTGAAAAAACATGTTATTTGTGTTTGAAGTCCATGAATTTTAACTTCAATCTTCACTATCCGATACATCAATTCTGCATCAACTATCATGAAAGGTCTTACACCTTCTCTACAGACAACTATAATGAGCCTGACAAATGAAGTTGTGATAAAAAATGTTCTTTGATGTACTCATTAGACTTACCTACAGTGCGCTTTTAGTTTTCTTCGTTAGGGAACAACATTTTTTTTTTTTTTTTTTTTTTTTTTTTTTTTTTTTTTTTTTGTAACTGCTTTACGTCTCTTTTTAACATTGAGGTCTTTAGAGACGGGAAAGGATGGGGGGCAAGGATGGGGGCAAGGAATGGGAAGGAATTCGGCCATGGCCTTTTGAAGGAAGCATCCCGGCATTTGCCTGGAGTGATTTGGGGAAACCATGGAAAACCCAAATCTGGATGCCCGGACGGGGATTCGAACCACCGTTTCCCGAATGCGAGGCGAGAACGCTAACCGTTACACCGCCCCGCTCGGTAGGAACAAGATTTAACACGTCCAATGTTTGTATGTCCGGTTATGAGGGCAGACATAAAGGTGGGCTGTAAGGTAGTAACAAAATCTCTGTCCCTCTGATTCTATAGTGACGGCGAAGGTGTCACGCATAGTTACAAACTACAAAAATCTTTAATGCTCGACGCGCCCTAAACCACCACCACTCTTTATTGCTTACGAATAACTTTATTAGGTGATCCTATAGATAATTCCTTATTCATCGACACAAATATTCTCCGGCACTGCAAAATATAAGCAACCGACACTGTAAGGGTCTATTCATATTACATTAATTATGCGTCATTGAGCCTTGTAGCTATCTTATTCTTGTAAAATACACGAGTTTATGCCTTCCTGACAAATTATTTACTTCAGAGGTATCGTATATTTTAGGCATAACACACATAAAGCTTGTGATACGTAGCTGTCACATATCGGTCCCTATGCCGGCTATTTTGGCAGGTCTCCTCTGTCAAACCCTTTCTTAATCTGCTGATTCTAACACGATCACCTACTTTGAATGTTGCTGGAATGGTAGTCTTAATTCGACTGTATTTTATTAAACGGTGTGTGTTGTCTTTAAATTCAGACGGTTTCATCTTGTAGTACTATGTCATTATCCTGCTTCTATTTAACACAAAATGCCCTTTGGCCTGTTCTGGCCCATCGGACCACCTCTTACGGGTCTTGCTATGACTCTTCTACCTATAGGTTTGCGTGTAATGTTCAGCATTGGAAAGCATTCGTCATTAACTCTTAAAGCGTATTCGTATCATTTATTTTTGTATTACCGAACGTGGTGGGTGAACGGTTAACGTTCTGGTCTCGCTTTCGGGAAGACGCCGGTTCGAATCCCCGTCCGGGCATCCAGATTTGGGTTTTCCATGGTTTCCAAAAATCATTCCAGGCGAATGTCGGGATGCTTCCTTCAAAAAGGCCGTGGTCGAATTCCTTCCCGTTCCTTGTCCCCAGTCCCATCCCGCCTCTAATGACCTTAGCCGTCGACGAGGCGTAAAGCAATAAGTAAAAGTAAATAATAAATATTTTGTATTCTTCAATTTTATCGCTGACTGTTAAACTTTCTATTACTTCATTGCATATGTGGTCTGCTTTGCAACACCCTATAACATTTCTTAGGAACTTCATTTCCATGATCGAATTTGCCTTCTAGCTTTCTTTCTAAGGAACCATGTTTCACTTTAATATGATAGTTTTAGGACTATTATTGTTTTATAGAATTTCATATGAGTTTCTTTTTGGCAAGTTTTACCAAGCTATCTTTCAATAGTTCCACATATCATCGAAAACTGCGTAACTTATATTCAATGTCTCTGCTGTGTTGTTGTGTGATATTTCAAACCCAAATATTTAAACGCTGATATCTGTTCCAAGCAGAAACCATCCAAACACATTTTCGATCTGTTTACATGTTTCTATCTAACAACCATAACTTTGGTTTTACTTTTAGAGATTTCATAGTTATATGTTTTGACTGGGGTTTTTGTAGTTTACTATACATCACCTTCTGAGGATGACACAATGACCTGATTATCGGTGAAGAGTGACGTGTTAAAAGATTTATTCGTTTGGATTTTATACCTATTGGTGTTAGTTTCTTCCATGTCTTTAACAGATCGTCGAGATATAAAATACACAATACAGAAGACAAAGAGCAAACTTCTATACCGCCTTGGTTGGTTTTTATTGGCTCTAAAGCTTCGTCATTTGGGTTGTCTAAAATCATGCTGGAGCGTCTGTTAAAACGTTTAATGACCAGTATTAAATATTCATGAAGGCCTTAATGTACAAGTATATCCCATAATGTATTCCTTATTACCTTATATGGCAAAGTCAATAAAAGCGAAATGAGTTTCTAAACTGAAATCGCTTTTATTTCTAAAAGTTGTTGAATGGTAAATACTGCGTCGAGATTCAGTTATGCGATATTTCTCCGGTAACATTCTCTGAATCCCTGAATATGTTTCATTTTTTTTTTTAATTGGGAACTATCTGTGAAAATGATTCAACCCAGCGATGCGTACATTTTATTATTCGTTCTGTTGATTCGTTCATCTATAGACGCCTTAACATGATTAATATTGTTAGTGGTCATGATCGTCTTATATTTTAAATTGTGAGATTCCTTCCCGTTGTTACTCTACAAATTTTTAGTTATATGTAGAGGATTTAGTTACTCCTGAACCAATCCCTCCACTGGCACATTACAGCTGCTGTTAAGCGATCGCGTAATTTCGTACTTTATCTATCCACTTAATTTGTTGCATCCTTTTGTAACACCACATTTCAATTTCACGTATTCTGAAATTCATGTTGTTTCTGTTTGTTAAGAACTCACCTTATCTGCATACAGATATGTCTTCATCCGTTTCATGGGTGGATTATTCAAAACTATGAAATCCTAGAGATTCGTAATGAGTAAAATCTATCGTGGCACTCGTATAACGCTAGGAACCATATCTATGCACACTATAGCCTCCGAGCGTGGCGGGTAAGTGGCTAACGCTCTGGTCTCGTATTCGGGAGGGCGTGGGTTCGAATCCTGTTACGGGCATCAAGATTTGGGTTTTCCAAGGCTTCCCGAAAACACTCCAGACGAATGCCGGGATACTTCCTTTAAAAGGCCATGGCCAAATTCTTTCCCTTCCTTACCCCCCTCCTTTCCCACCTCTAATAACCTCAACGTCGACGAGGCGTAAGGCCATAGAAAAAAAATTAATATAGCCCCGCCTTAGGGCAGGTGTGACGTCTGTTGGACGCATACCGGTCTTGAAGGAAAGCAAATTGTGATTTAAGTTCAACTTTAAATTCCGTATGTAAGAACAAACTTTGCTGTTGAGACATTCTACAAAAGTAATACTTCTTAAGTGATGTACTGTAACTAAACATGTCCAGAAAATGACAAAGAAAGGAAATTTATAATAAATTATTGTGGAAAGACGGTCGCCATTTAAGTAAATACTGTAGAAAAATATTCCTATTACGTGGCCGATGTGGGCGTGGCACATTGATAGGGGACTTGTCAATTTTGACAGAGAAAACATCATTTTTTACAGTTAGCACGTGGCCACCATTTTTTCACCACAGGATGTGATGTATATTCGAGCTTCAACAGCCGTTAGCAGCAGACGCCGACTTTTGTGTTTAATTTTAAAGTGTGCTAGATAAATTTTAATTTTATCTTTGATTTTACTGTGTCGGCAGTGAATCAGCAGACGAGCTTCAGCAGCCGTTAGAAGCAGACGCCGACTTTTGTGTTTAATTTAAAGTGTGCTAGATAGCTTTTCGTTTTTATCCTTGAATTTTCTCGCAGACCCCGAGCGATGCCAGGAAAAGATTGCTCCAACGTCCGACGTCTGGAAAAACCGCTACGGGAAATAGTCACGAAGAACGATGTAGACTCTCATACTAACGTTCATTCTGTTTGTCTTGCAGGAGCAACAGTACCATGTGTCATGGAGGCCATTCCAAAAGCGATTAGAGAACAGAACTGCCGTCAGTTAAGAGTAGCTGCGCACGTCGGTACTAATGACTCGTGTCATGTTTCAGTTCCAGATATAGTTAAATCCATGGACAAGTTGGGCCGAAAGGCGCATGAAGCCGCTCGGGAAAATTCGGTTTCATTGCAGTTCTCAAATTGTAATATCATGCCTCAAATCGATTGTGGGGAGGCCTTATGGTGGAAGATTTTTAATTTGAATTATAATTTACAGGAGCTGTGTCGCAGAAACAACTGGGGCTTCGTCAACCTTCGACCGATGATAGCTGCCAGCTGGGACGCATTTGACACTACACACCGAGAATGGCGACCAAGGTGGCTGCTAAAATATGGAACCGTCTTGATATGAATTATCTTTCAGGAACACCGTGAAGCCCGAGGATACTTCAGTTCATCGAACAGGATGTGCCGATTACCTAGACGCTGGTCGTGGTAGTGGTGGCGCGAATAATTTTAATATTACAGATCCAAATACTTCACCCGTTTCCCGTCAGAATGCGAATATAAAAAATGCGAATTTAGACTCCACAAATAACAATGCGAAGCAGCTAAGGATAAAGGTCCTAAATTGTCGGAGTATTAGAGGAAAAGTAGCAGATTTTCACGCCGCAGTTGCGACTAATGATGTCGATATAATACTAGGAACCGAGAGCTGATTGACGCCAGAGGTTGAATCTAGCGAAGTATTTGAGCCTCATTTCAATGTTTTACGGAAGTACAGAACTGTTGCTACGGGTGGGGGTGTGTTCGTGGCCGTAAAAAAAACCCGTTAATTGCTCTGTCGTAGTTGAAACGAAAAATGTTTGCGAGTTAAAATGAGTCAAGGTAAAAATTGGTAAAAATTTAAAGTTCATAATCGGGTCATTATATCGATCTCCGGATTCGGATATGGCTAACGCGAAATACATCAGAGAGTCGGTTAATAATATTGACAAAAAATTTCAAAGACATATTTTGATCATGGGTGGTGACTTTAACCTACCTTCGGTTAAGTCGGACACATACACGTTCAGGTTGGGCGGAAGAGATAGGTTAATAACCGAAATGTTCCTAGAATTACTGGCAGAAAGATCGCTTGAACAGATGGTGGAAGAGCCAACGCGGTGTGACAAAGATTCCTCTGCCAGTCTGGATCTATTTCTTATTAGCAATCCTGATATTGTAGATACAGTTTGTACAGAAGACGGTATAAGTAATCACAAGGTAGTTGTTGTAACTTTAAAATCTAGTCTGTATTTGAAGCATGACAAACTCGTATATTACTTCGATAAGGGAAACGATGCAGGTATGGTTGATCACTTTGCGAAAAATTTTGAAACGTACACGCCAAATACAAATGTTGAGGAACTTTGATTTAATTTAAAAAAAACTAATGTGGACCGGTTTAAATCAATTTGTTCCTAAGAAGTGTATTAAGGTGAGTAAGAACTTCCCTTGGTTCAATAGGGAAGTGAAACGTTTGCTCAGGAGGTAAAGGCGTTTATATGCCACGGAGAAGAAATCGGGGGCCTCATCTAATCGCGCTAAATTAGTCCAGTTGCGAGCGGAAGTGTGTTAGGCAATGCGCGATGCGTTTAAAGAATTCTAAGCTAGGAATTTATCAGAAGATCTGATTACTAATCCAAAAAAGTTTAGGTCCTATATCAAAGAAATAAGAGGCTCTCGTAAGGTTGTGCCATCGCCGATTAAGGAAAATGGGGAATTATCGGAAACAAGCGTAGAAAAGCAGAAATTTTGAATAATGTATTTAAAAAAGTTTTCACGATAGAAAACTCAGAGGAGATTCCGATATTTAACAATCGTATCGACAAAATTATGAATGATCTCGTTCTTGACGTCGAGGGAATAACTAAACTGTTTACGCATGTAAAAACCAATAATGCTCCCGGACCAGACGGTATTTCTCCAAGATTCTACTCTAGGTACGCAAAGGAAATTGCGCCGTATTTGATGAAATTATATACCGCCTCCTTGGATCAAGGAAAAATTCCAGCCGAATGGAAGTCCAGTGTTTAAAAATTGGAATGTTAATGATCCTCTGAATTATAGGCCGATCTCGTTAACTTCAATATTTTGCAGGATTTTAAAACATATCATCTATTCAAATGTCATGCGGTTCTTGGATGAAGGTGAGCTTTTAAACCCAAATCAACAAGGATTCAGAAAAGGCCGATGCTGCGAAACACAACTTGCACTTCTAATTCGCGATTTGTGCCGTATTATAGATGAACAATCCCAGGTTGATTTAGTTCTATTAGATTTTTAAAAAAGCTTTCGACACTGTGCCTCACAATAGGTTACTTAGGAAACTTCGTGGTTACGGCATATCTAGACAAATATGCTACTGGGTTGCAGACTTTCTGAAGGGCAGGACACAGTGTGTAGTTCTCAACGGTGAGCGTTCATCACTTACCGAAGTGAAGTCCGGGGTACACCAGGGAAGCGTGATAGGGCCTCTTT
The DNA here is from genome assembly GCA_031002005.1 of Vandiemenella viatica. Classification (NCBI taxonomy): domain Eukaryota; kingdom Metazoa; phylum Arthropoda; class Insecta; order Orthoptera; family Morabidae; genus Vandiemenella; species Vandiemenella viatica. The sequence continues at coordinate 154,343,398 of CM061921.1, forward strand.
TGTTTCTCATATACATTAATGATCTGTGTGACATAATAAGGGGGATGAAAAGATTATTTGCCGATGATGCTATTATCTATCGTGAAATCAAAACCCAGGACGACTGCGCTTTGTTACAAGACGATATTATGAAAATAATTGCGTGGTGCAAAGACTGGCAGTTGGAGTTAAACGCTAAAAAGTGCCAAATCCTGCGTGTAAGTAAAAAGGTGACATCATTTATCTCTGAATATACAGTTAATGGCACTGTCCTTAGAACGGTAGATTCCGCTAAATACCTAAGGGTAACAATTCGTAATAATTTGTCGTGGAATGAGCATATCGAGAATGTAATTGGGAAAGCAAATCGTATGCTCCGATTTCTAGGTCGTAATTTAAAACAATGCACTCCGGAAGTTAAATCGATTGCATACAAGTTACTAATGTGCCCTCACTTGGAATATTGTTGTTCTGTATGGGGTCCCCATCAATAGGGGTTAATGGAGGCATTAGAGGGGGTCCAAAGAAGAGCCGCTCGATTCGTGACAGGTATATATAGTTGGAGGGAAAGCGTAAGTGCGATGTTGAAGGAGTTAGGTTGGGAAGACCTCTAACACCGAAGGCGTTGCTTTTGACAGAAACTAATTGAAAAATTCTCAACTGACGTATTTCGGAATGACAGCAAACAAATATCGCTACCACAACATTCATATCTTGGAATGACCGCGAAAATAAGATAACAGAAATCAGGGCCAGAACCGATTCATTTCTGTACTCATTTTTCCCACGAGCGATTAGGGAATGGAATAGAAAGGATTTACGGGGCGAGTAAACTTAAAATCCGACAGGAGTAGTTTTCGATACAGCACTCCAGCCATCCTGATCTGGGTTTTCCATGGCTTTCCCGGATCACTCCAGGTGAATGCTGGGATGGATCCACACATTAGCCCATGGGCTCCTCTTGCCATATCCTGTATATCCCTTCCAAACTACTACCCTTTTGGATATATGCACTGCCCCCGCCACCACACAGTTTTAGTGAATCGCGGAGTAATAATAATAATAATATATTGTCACGTGAACAGACATGGCGGTATTTTTCAGCGGCCGGAAGTTAAATCATATTTTCACAATAGTCACTTTGAAAGCTGCCAATTTTTCAAGGGAGCGTGACATCATCTAATGATGCTTTCCAACATGTAAATAAACTGACCCAAAGTCACCTAGTCCTCCCTACATTAACTTACAGATAGCTAAGGAAATGACTAGTTTTCTTGAAAGGCTTCCATACTGTACATCGTCATCAACAACTCAACCTCATCTTAACTTTCTCATTTCATATTTTAGTGACTGTATATCTCAATAAGTAGAACAACCGGCGTTCATATGCGGATGAAACTAGGGACTTTTCATTCAGGCTGATTATTCTGAACAGCAACTTGATTCACTCAGCCTGCTGTCAGATAGGTACTAGACAGGTTTCTCCTTTGGAGGTAAAATAGTGGTAGCGTGGTGACCACGAATGACCTCCATTTCATCGTCGAGAGCATTTGAAGGAATGGGAAGACCTACCCCTACCAACCCCATGGAGTCTCTAACACCAAGGCACAGCTGCATTTACCCTTTTTGCCGCTGTTTTTACTGTTTTTGATGGTATCTGTCTATCTCTAAGTTACACTTTTCGGTCGTTTTTCTGTGACAGAGAGTCGCAAAGCTGTCCCTGGCAGCGGAGGGGCTAATGAGTTAGCCTCGTGTGACTGTTTGGCCTAAAGTAAGGACATTTTTAATTAAGCGCTGTGTTACAATTATTATAAGAAAGGGTCTTAAAAGCAGATTTCTGGAATGGATGTTAAAGTTAAGCACTTGAGCTGAATGAATGACCGCACTGGTCCAATGCTGATTTGATGCAAAAGAGAGAGAGAGAGAGAATGTTGCCAACGTAATAACTTTGGTTCTAACCGTCAGGTTTTCACTAGGGTTGCCAACTTTTCAGATTTCCACGGCCGGACAAATACCAACATTTCAGATCTCCACGACCCGAGAAACGGCCACGGATGGGGGAGGGAGGGGGGCGGGGGGGGGGGGTATGGATGTTACGAAATGTAAAATTTACAGAGCAATTCATTTTTTATTTTTACAATTATTGTTATAACAATTGCGAGCTAAAAAATAAGAAAAAATTATCTTTTTGGAATAACAATCACAAAAATTTAATAAAATGCAATAAAATAACTATTTTTTCTATTTATTATCTCAAGAAAACCTCTGCAGCACAGCCAAGTTAAAAAAAACAGTTGGTTAAAACTGCAGTTTTAGATGTAGATTTTGTTTTCCTCATATGGCCTTTGTACGCATGACGTTTTATTGCTTTTGTACCGTCAAATTTTACAGAAAAATTCATTTTACAAACTTGACAATGTACGTCAGAATCGTTTTCTTTACATAGCCACGTTTTAAATTCGTCATTTGAGAGTCACTCCTCTCTGAAACGACAATAACGTTTCAGTACTTTCTTCGGCAAATCACTCATTATATATATTATATGTAATGTGTCGGATAGGTAACTGAGACAATAAACCTATCGCTTCACGACAATCAGATATGCGACCAATTGTCGTCAACTTTTGAACACAGAGTGGAACAGTTGAATAACGTTCAGCGGGAAGGGAATAAGGAACGAGACGAATTTGTTTATTTCGATAATTTTTGAAATTTCTTAATAACCGGACAGTCCGGCCGAAAACCGGACGGTTGACAACCCTAGTTTACACAGAATTTCGCGTTTGAGTGTGTGACGATGGAATTCTCGACATGACTGAATTTCAGTACTTTAATTCATATTCTAACATCTCATACTTTGTTTTAAGCGTATTACGAATTTATTTATTGTATTACACATTTACAGAAACACTAAGAACTATAACGATATATTTACGTGAAATCATACATTTGAAGAAAATACGAGGTCTGACAATTAAGTTCGCGCACTCGATACCGCATCGCGCCTAGAGCAGAACTATGCAATTAGTTGCTGAGTAGCGTGCATTGTTACTGTCGCGAACGATCAGACATTATATTTGAACACTGAAAGTGGTGAAGAGTGTGAGTAAAAGACGGGAAGTGATAGTAAAGGTGTACGGGGAGAATACGTCGAAGAAAAGAGGGGTATAAAAATGGACTGAACGGTTTGTTGAGGGAAGGGAGCAAGTGACTGATGATGAGAGGATGTAATAAACCAAGTCCACTATTTTGGAGTTCTTCATAGATATTGTGAAAAGTGGGATGCAAACGACTTGAACTTTTCACCAAAAATGCGCGGTTCCTGCATCACAACAATGCACTTTCTGTATGTGAGGTTTTGGCGGAAAAACAAATGACTGTGATAGATCACCCTCTATAATCACCTAAACTTTCCCCACTGACTTCTTCCTTTACCTGAAGAAAGTGCAGAAAGGAACGCATTTTGATGACATCGACAACATCAAGGATAATAAACATCTCCAAAATTACTTCGAAGCATAAAATATGCGTTGCCATCGGTCTGTAGCTTCCCAAGAGGGGTGTTCTGAAAGAGACCGAAGTGATACAGCAATAAGATGTGTAGCACTGTTTCTAAGACGAGTTCGGGAACTCAATTGACATGCTATGTACTGAAAACATATACACCTCTAAAGTAAACAGTTAACATCCTTTCAACAAACAATTTACATTAAAAAATAGAGAAAGGAGCAGTTTGTACCTGCGCCGTAGATTTTTCGTGAAAACGCCGTCATAAAGTCATAAAAGAGTTGATTGAAAACAGTTGGAGAATAGAACGCAGGTGAAGAGAATTGTGGACATGTACAGTACATGGTATTTACTGATGATTAGGCATTGATAAATGTAGAAACAGTAAGTAGAAGCGAGGAGAGGACCACGATAATAAATTAGCATTTGACTTCAAGCATAAGGCATTTGTACACACTTTAGCATTATTCTTGGCCGCCGCTGAAAAATTCTATCATTCTTATCTTGCACAATCCTACATCAATGTCATCCTAAGAAACAGTAACGCAATACTGACGAGTCAGTATTGCGTTACTGTTTCCTGGGATGACACTGATGTAGTATTTTGCAAGATAAGAGTGATAGAATTTTTCAGTGGCGGCCAAGAATAATGATAAAGTGTGTACATATAACAACTTAAGTAAGGCAATGATGAATGGTATAGCTCAGAAGGCAAGAATTTTAAAGCAAAAATTTGTAGCTATGAATTTTAAGCATATATGCAATAATAATTTAAAGGATTTAAATTTTAAAAATTCACATGATTCATAAGTTGGAATATATGGCATAAGTCCAACGGGTAGAGAATGTCTGTAAGAGCATTTGTTTTGCCTGTGACGTCATGGGATTAGTGTTAGTGCATGTTGGCTTTTCTTGTCGACGTTGTCGTAGCTCTCGTATTTGCAGTGCTGCCAGCCTTGCGGCTTTGAATATCCGTAGATGGCTGCTAAAATTTCCGTAGATTGGGTAAAAAAAATCCGGAGACTCGCTAACTGAAAGACCGAAACAATAATTATTTCAGAGAGAGTCAAATTAAGAATACCTTTTATTTCCAGGTCCTTACAATTCGAAATACAAAATAATATTCCACATTGAAAGTAAGAAATATCTCTGATATTTTTTTTATACATCGTCACTTTCATCACTGCTGCTGCTTTTCCAACTCCTTTATAATTTTATTTTTTAGAGTCCACACATTTTCTTTGTTGACATTAAATTTAGCATATCTTCCCTAAAAGGAAATGTTAAACATTTCGATTCCTTTGATTCTCGGAAGGCACTGCTTTGTAAGCCGTGCCATCGAGCTTGTCACTGTGCATAAAGAGTGCACCGATAGTTCTGTATTACGGTATTTAAAGATCTATAAAATCTATAATCAAACAAAATATGAGCTTTATTTCAATCGTTGGTTCACACTTCACACGAGTGGTTGCAAGGAAACGATTCACAATTATTGTCAATTATGAAAAGCATTAACAATATAAGCTTACAGTTTAACAAAACACAAATATAAGGAAAATCAACAAATAGTAAAAAGTAGCAAAAAATCCGTAGATATTTTAACAAAATCCGAAAATCCTAACTTTTTATAAAAATCCGTAGGATTGGCAGCACTTCTCATTTGTTCGGTCCTGGACTTTGACTTTTGAGGTTTCTTGGGGTCCATTTGACGTGAATTTTCTTTTAATTTGCGTTTTCTATAATTCCGAACATATTTACGACTTATATGAGACGAGATCTTTATTTTTTGTAATTTTAAATTTAATATCTATCTTTACTTATATTCAGACAAATATTTTTACTATCTCACTTTGGCTCCTTGTATTGTTTCGCGAGATCTTTACAATGACACTTTAATCAACGCACTAACTGAACGCGTTTTCACGCTACACTATTTTATAACTTCACACAACGCTAATTCCTAACAATCACCATCATTCGTACAGATATGCTCTACCCGTTGTGGGCTCAACCGCTATTTACGCATTATTAGTCTCGTAGTTATTAGCGATTCAAATCTGATGGAATTTGTAACACACGGAAGTTCGACCGGCTATCACCATACTAAACGAACGAATAGATGTTTTCACGTCAACATAAATGACCGTATTATTTTCTTCATATGTCTGCGCCCAGAGAGAATAAGTAACTGAATCATTTGTGGTGATTATAAAATGATTGTTATATTCTCTAATCCAAAACATCGTTCGTTTTGGTGCTTCGCAGTTGCGCTGAAGGCCGACGACAATTATTCTCCTTCACAGGACAGAGCTGTTTAACATCTGGGATGCCCGGATAAGGCTCACATTCCCTTACATTCCTGGGAGCAGTGCCATTTATGGCTTCTGATTGACCTCACTAAAATCTATCTAGTTCTCCGCTTTCTTTTCAAAATGAAAGGCCTATTTAATTACTGAAAATAACAATTTTGCCATATACATTTGACGTTTTTTAGTCTAGTTTGCGGCAAATGATCTAGTGTTTTATCAGTTGGTAGCTGTTTGGACGTTTATTTCCATTCGCAGAGCATTGTCGTCGGAGCTCATGAGGTTTAGTAGCTGTGTGTAGATTTAAATGTTCAATTACTTCAAATAATGGTTGAAAAGTCATTTCAGATGTAATCTGGCGGAACAGTAAAAGGATGTTACGGGTTGGTGTGGCGATACTGACACTTATAACCGAACTGTATCGCAGATAGTAAATTCGCGGTTATTATTATTTTTTCTACGTAACCTTCTCTTCTTAAAATTTTGGTTTATTCTTGTATTCAGAGTACTAGGTAAATACTACAACATTGGTCGATTTCGTTTGTTAACTATTCTACTTTAAACTACGAGTTCATTTGCGTCGGGCAATTACCTAATGCAGCTGGGTCCTGTATGTATGTCGGATGACTGTAATGTAGAGTTTAGAGATACAGGGTGCTTCATGGAAATCCTGTAGAAGGTTGTTAATAAAACTTATGGAATCAGCTAAAGTGTCATTATTTTGCAAAACACCTAAACTTTTACATCGAAGCATTATTTTATGTTGCTACTATTGCAGATGCGGCAGATATCGCACTAGAAATAAATTTCATACCAACGATAGCATTTCTGCACCTGTAGCGTAGATTCGTTTTCTGAGCTTAAGCGGTATTCCGATCTAAAATCGAAAAGCACAGTCGACCTTTGATGAAACCCCGGAAATGTCAAGTTTTGGGAGTAATGGGGCAGTGTAATTTGCCAAGTACCACCCATCCATAGACCTGTGAAAGGGACATAAAGAAAATTCGAACAGCATTGAGGTAATGAGGTAGTACACCAACTTGCTAGTAGTAAAGGGGTACATCATTATCAGCTAACTGTGGAATGTGGAAATTTTCAAGCAAGTCCATATACACGACGCGATATACAGAGTTCACTGTGAAAAGAAGGTCTTTACACTTCAAATTTGCTAAGAACTGCAGTTCTCAGACCGTTTTTCAAGGATATCGCTGCCCAAATGTTTACAGTTGTGGGTATTCACTTTACCAATGGTAGTGAGTTTTTGACTTATCACTATCCGAGCCAAATCTTCAATGCAGAATTCTACAGAAACTTGCGTCAGCGATTTGTTGAACCGCGTTTAGGTAGCGCGTGCCAAGCTGTCGACCTTGGACGTTCTTCGCAAAGCTTTCCCTAGCCTGTTCAGCAACAACTCGGCAAAACTGGTCGCCAGACGCCAAACTAATGAAATCACTCCTAGTGAAATGACCACTGTTCTGGCTACCCTTTTCTTAAGGATTTCATTTTGATTTCATATTAGTCGAAGCCAATGTTATCGGCTGACAAAGCAGAATATGCTTGGTTCCAACTGATTACTGCTTGAAGTGTTGGAACTAGGGCACAATCGAGAAATATTCATTATCCAAACGTTCATTCAGTTCAGTAATACAAACACCATTTTATGGCGCTGAATTTGAACTTCCTCGTCATAAATCTTGTTAAAAATTGAGCCTGTTGGTTTTACCTTTACATTTGCTTTTTATTTTGTTCAGTAACTCTGCACTTTAAAGTCAATATTTCATCTACAGTAATAAGAAACCTGCACTCATCTTCAGATCTGCAGTATCTTATTAACAATCTCACGGAATAACAAACGGCAATGTACCATCTGAATGCTTAAACTCAAATGAAAGAACCATTGATTTAAGTTCCTTGCCAGTTTTATTAACAATGTCATCTTTTGTTCTTTGGTACGGCATCTAAAATGGATATGTTAAAACTGCGACCAGTGAAATTTGCGGCCAACCTAAAATCTGCGAAATCTGCGGCCGATACCTCTTCTCTTTGTGTCATGCCGCGCCGTTCTAATCACTCTAAACGCCCCTTTAGACGACCCGACCTGGTCTCACTAAATCGTGGCCTGGAAGTTTTTACATGAACAAATCATTTTACATTACACGCCCGAAACAGCCAAGCTAGTTTCTATTTTTTTTTTATAGACACGCAAATGTTTCACAGGTTAAGTATTCTTTCTTAGACTTTTTTCGCACTCGTTACTGAAAGCTGAATTTTTTGCTGATCTGCAACACTGTTCGGAAAATCCAGTGCGGTACTAACTAGATCGGAGTGGCCGAGGTGGTCTAGAGGCGGCCATACACGATCGCTCCATCCGTCCAAATGGAGCGATGTCACTCCATTATCGTGTCGTCTGTGGAGAAATTTGATGTGGATGACGTTAACCCACAACTGCTGATGGTAGAATATTTTTTCCTGAACTAGTTTTTTATCTGCTTAACGTCTCTCTAACAGCGAAGTCTTTAGAGACGGGAAAGGATGGGGGGCAAGGAATGGGAAGGAATTCGGCAGTGGCCTTTTGAAGGAAGCATCCCGGAATTTGCCTGGAGTGATTTGGGAAACCATGGAAAACCCAAATCTGGATGCCCGGACGGGGATTCGAACCACCGTCCTCCCGAATGCGAGGCCTCCTGCACTAGTAATGTGAGGCAAAGGGAGATTTGCATGAAATCTACTACGATTCTGTAAGTATCTGGCTCGTCATTACAATTCTTTTCTACGTCTTTTAAGCAAGAATAAAACTTGTGTTTTAATAACAGTTATAAACTATAAAACATCTGTAGTGTCAACCTGCTGTTTAAAAAAAGGCTACAAACGTAGCAATCCGCTCAGAGCGCCGGCGGGGCGGCTTTTAACAATACAACCAGTTTGATCCTATTCTATAATAAACATACCGCTACAGCATTGTTGAGAGTTCTGGCAGCAGATTTCACAGGGCACAAATTTCACTGGGCGCAGTTTTCGCGACACTATCTAAAATACGGTGTCGCGAAAACTGCGCCCAGTGAAATTGGCGACCAGTATTCGGTCTCAACAATGCTGTAGTGGTTTGAGTCTTTGAAATCGGTGTTTATTATTGAATAGGTTCAAACTCTTTGTGTTGACAGCCGCCCCGCAGGCGCTCAGAGGGGATTGCTACCGTGCTAACGTTTGTAACCTATGTTTTAGAACAGCTGTTAACGTTAAAAATGTTTTATAGTTTATAATTGTTATTAAAACATAAGTTTTATTCTGCCTTATAAGACGTAGAAAAGAAGTGTCATAGCGAGCCCTAAACTTATAGAATCGTAGTAGATTTCACGCAAAATCTCCCTTTACATTACCAGTGCAGGAAATATTCTACTATCGGCAGTTGTGGGTTAACTGTTTCTGCAATTATGACTTGAAAACCAAAACAAGCAAAATCTATAACTATAAAATATCTATCTATAAAAAAAGAAGGGAATGAGGTTTCCTCTTTCTGTAATCACTTCACAGCACATTTCACCCCCAAACTAGGATTTTTTGGGAGACAATGACATCATCCTGGAGTTTAACAAGTGGCGGCCGAAGTACTTTAAAAAGTATGTGCTCCCAAGTGAAGGTCGAAAACAAAAAACGTGATTTTCCCCACACACCGTCAGTCGTCTTGGCATGATGGACGAAACTGTTGGATATTGGATTGACGGAAATATCTAAATAATCCTGTCAGTCCACCTCATCCACATCAGTTTCCCCACAGACGACCTTGGCCAGACCGATCTGGTTAGTACTGCACTGGAGACTCCGAACAGTGTAGCAAATCATCAAAAAATTCAATTTTCAGTAACGATTGCGAAAAAAAGCTAAGAAAAATACTTAACTTGCGAAACAAGGTGTTGTGATTTTTAAATCGAAACATTTGCATGTCTATTTAAAAAAAAAAATAGAAATTAGTTTGGCTATTTCGGCCGTGTAACGTAAAATGTTGTTGCTGACTAGCTTCCGTTCTATTTGTTCACGTAAAAACTTTCAGGCCACGATTTAGTAAAACCAGGTCGGGTCGTCTAAAGGCGCGTTCCCACGATTCCTTGTAACCCCTTCGTTACAAGGGATCGTCGGAACGCCCCTTAAAGGGGCCTTTAGATTGACTAGGACGGTCTGGTCGCAAGTAGCGCGTAACACAAAGGGAACAGGTACTGGCCGCAGATTTAATAGATTTTAGGTTGGCCGCAAATTTCACTGGTCGCAGTTTTCAGTGATTCCTAAAATACATATTACCTTTTTAGGGCTGAAAATATAAAAGTAATGCTCTTGAAATTTTCAAATCATCCCTGCTGCAAAAGATTCCTTGAAAAACAACCTCATCAACATCTTTATATATAAAGATGAATGTATGTTTGTTTGTTTGTTGGTTTGTTTGTTCTTCATACAAATCTACAGTTTTCATCCGATCTCGATGAAACTTTGCACACTTATCCTTTGAAACAAGGAGAAAAATACTGTCTACATTTGGTTGAAAAATTATCTGTATAAATAACACATGTTGTCTCATAACTTCGAAATACGGCGATAGACAGACACGTTGGATGTGGACGTCTCCAGACCGTGTTTCCGTGTAGTGAACTGGCAGCTCAGTGGATTACCGAAGGCCGCCGGTTCGAATCCGGCCGCGGGCATGGATGTTTAAGTGTTGTGTGTCTGTGTGAATGTCCTGTCCGTCTGTGGCGTCCATACATTGGAAAAATGCAATATATATGACGAATTATACACTGAAAGCTTCAAAAATTACATTGAGCTGGATATTAAAAAAAAAAAAAAAAAAAAAAAAAAAAAAAAAAAAGTGGATAAAGAGCTTGCTTTCGAACGTCGTGGTCTCCGGTTCAAATCTCCGTGGAGGCTAAAGTAGTGTTAATACCTGCGAGTGAGCCCATCATAAATCGTACTCTAATGTGAATAATATGCTAATGAGGCTACGCGGCACTTCTTAACCTAAGTTACAGGCCATAAATTGTACTCTAATGTGAATAATATGCTAATGAGGCTACGCGGCACTTCTTATGGGTAGGGGTGAGCTATCGTTTTAATGGGGTCATTATTTATTTTCTCAAACCGCCGCGCACGTGCCGCCAGACCACCCACGTCGCGCAGGTGTTCGCCTGGGCCCGTCTCCCCTCGCGGAGCGGCACCGGAAGTAATTACTCAGCCGCCGCGCGCAGCTGCGTCACATTTATCATCGGGGGACGCACTGCGTTCTCACGCCAAGCGCTTCCCACGCTATCAAAGGCTCCCGTGCCGCCGCGCGCAGCTGCGCCACACCCGGAAGCCATTAATTGTCGGAGGGCGCAGTCTTCCCACGCCAAGCGCTCCCCACGTACATCTGGCGCAGCTGCGCCACATTTATCATCGGGACCCCTCGCAGGTGGAAGCCATTACTCAGTCGCGACCCCTCCCAGCTGCAGCCCCACCCGCCGTCAGTTTGCAGCCATGTCTCGTCTAGTGATGTTGTTCTCCTCTGTCTACCAACTCAACGCTGGTGATACGAAACGTTTGACGATAGGGTTATCGTCCAAACACGAGTTTGAACCTGTTGTTGTTCTGGAAAAAGTGGGACACAATAAAATTGTTTTAACATACTACGAATGGAACGTCCTGATCCAGGAATTGGACGTAGTGTCCGAGTTATTCAACGCCGGTACCGACAGCATCCCGCTTGGTGAGCACACCGTCTCCTGCCGAACGATTGCCGGGGTGAAGACTGTTTGTTTCCACCTCAATGACGATCCTGCCAGCGGCGTCTTCTTCGGCCAGTCTACTTGGAGGAACTTCGTCGACGCGCAGCCGGCCGTGACCAACGCCTTGACCGTCAAGCAGAAGTGGGGCTACTTGGTGGCACGATATTATACAGAATTTGTGGACATTCTAGCTAATAAAGTGCTACGAGACTTCAATATGGCTACAGTGCAAAAACTGATTGACATGCACATTAATAATGTTCGTGTAGCTCAAGTGACACCCAGTTCGTCATTGGATTATGCACAATTAAGACTTGAACTCATTGCATATAAAAATTTGTTAGTATCTGATGATGTAAATAATATTGTAATTAAGAATTATGAACCTGGATATGATGTTTGTGGACCTTATTAACTAAAGTGTTTAAATAAATAACACATTATATTTTATTTCTTATTTTTATTTCACCCACCATTGGGCAATTAAAAATACATTTACAACAGCGCATATAGCGTTACAAAATAAATGTCCTTTACAAAGTTTTATCAAATTATTTTTCTTGAGTTCATGTAGAGGCGGGCATCCTAAATCTTCTATATTGTAGCAGACTTTCTTGCGAATAATCTTCTGAAACCAACGAGCCTTCTCCCGTCCTTTAACGTAAATAATGGAGTCATCTTCATTTGTGATTGCATGTAGAATAGTACATAGTTTGCTAAAGGTTATACCAGGAGCAGTCCAAGGTATTCCATGGTAATTATTTGTCAGTCATTTGACTGTTGGCTCATTACCTCCACGTGATGGTGAATTTACAGAGATGCAATGTGTGGCAATAATGTTGTCTGATTGCACTACACAGACGGCAACTTCTTTGAAGATAAACACTCCTTCTCTCGTCTTGAATCCTTGAGCGTCCAGGAAGATGGTCGGCATGATACTGGGTGGCAATGATGGGTGCTATCTGGTTTTATGCGAGCTTACGCACAACACTTGTTAGCGGTACGTATTCCACAACACGGTCGTGAAGGATTAGACCAGTGTTTCCCAACCTTTTTTGGGTCATGTCCCACTATTAAATTTTTTTTGCCCCCCATACGTAATTTTTAATTAAAAAAATATTTTGCTAACATCAAAAGAAACTATACTTAATAAATATTTACAGCACTGCTTTAAGAATTTGCCTTTTTGCTATATTTTCTATCTATGTTTAGCATTGCATTTAAATAAACCGAAGAGAAAGCGGTAAAGTCGTATCAAGTCAATTTCTAAATTGCCCCCCTAAAAAAACCAAATTGCCCCCCTGTGGGGCGTAGGCCCCACGTTGGGAAACACTGGATTAGACAGTATGCTGCGGTGTAGGCTAGAAAATTGTCAGTGCTATCAAACTCCATACGAATATCTACAGGCCCTGTTTTCACCGACTCATTTTGATGTGAACAGTCGATTACGGCGATAGGAGCAGTAGCGACAAAATCTTCACGGTTTAGTAGCGGTGAAGGATGCTCCCGTTCGTAGTAAGTTTGTTGGAATCTTGTATACATATCGTACAATACTGTGGTTCGATTTTTCGTAAAGTCCAAATTCATGTTCTCGTAGGGGTACGCCACATCATTTAGAAACACTTTGACGTTGGCAAGATTGCAGTGGTCAAATAAAGCCGCACTTAATGCTTCATTTCGTTTCCTGTTTGTTTGAAATCCTAGAACAACGAATCTAGGTTTCTCCAGCTGTGTTGATGTTTTCAAAGACCAAATTTGAGTTTTGCTTATAGGAAGTAGCGGGTACTCCAACAAATCACAGCTTCGGAAATTAATTCTAAGTGGCTTCCCACTGTCCACAATCTTAAGCAACGCCAGTTTTTCTCTCTCACTTACTTGTAAATGAGGCACCACCCATGCTAGTTTACTGATGGCGAATTTACTTTTCTGGGGGTTTGGATTGGCTTGTACATATGAATTTGTATCGTCCCTAGATCGAATAAGTATTAGTTCTTGTTTTACATTTGCAAGTATCCTTTTAAAGTCTTCACAAAAACCCAAGAGCATACTCAGCGGAATACATACATCAAAGTAACCATTTCCAAGATCGCGTTGCCCCCATCCTGAGTTCTCCAACAGACCAATTTGTTGAGGACCAGCGGAAATAAGAGTCTTTATTGTGCTTGTGACACCTACATTTCTATTTCGGTCTATTTCAACTCCATTAATTTCTAACCGAATTTCCTCAAATAGGAACGCAAACGCATTGGATGTAACAATTGAATTTGTAGCCCCAGTTCCATCTGACTTGATAAATCTTCCTTCAATATGCAAGAAACTTTTGGCAGTGTATATGTATCCTGGTTCTGAATAGGTATCCGAATTTCATCATTATT
>CM061921.1:154358311-154381559 GCA_031002005.1 Vandiemenella viatica
AGTCATATAGTATGACTTCAGGTCACAGCTAATAGTGATTGAGAGAACTCTGACGGCATAACGGTATGGCATAGCTGCGACCTCACGTGTTACCTCATACGCTACAGTATCGTGGTGCCATTTTTCAACAGGACAGTGCTCTTCCACACAGTGCATATGTCTCTATGAACTGTCTGCATAATGTTGAGGTGCTCCAGTGTCCAGCAAGATCTTTAGATCTGTTCCATATTGAACATGCGAGGGACCAGCTTGGACGTCATCTCCATCCCAGGGCCAATATCCAGGTTATCAAGGACCATTGTGGGCCAGCTTGCCTCTGGAGAGAATACGCCGCCTTTATAACACCCTTCTTCCCAACCAAATCAGTGCATGCATCCAGGCCAGAGAGCGTGTAACGTCCTATTTATGTTGTAATATGACGCGTCTCGCCATACTACATTTATATGTATTACTCAGATTATTTATTTTTATGATCAAATTAGTTTGGTACTTTAGATCTTGGGCGATCCAAATTGTTAAATTAATATGCAAGGTTACTCAGGTATAAAGAGACAATGTATCAGCCATCAAATATAATGAAATATGGTGCATATAGCTTGGGTACGAAAACAGAAAATTCCAGTGTGCAGCATGGGAAGGCATCGTCCCAGAGATCCCGTTAGAACAGCCCACCACGCTGTCGCTACAGCGGACAAAAGACGGATGGGGGAGACTTGAACGCAGAACGTGAGACGGACATGAACTGGCTCGCCTACGCTTGAGGTGCTTATGGAAGATGGGCTACCGCCTGTGACTGGGTGCAACACACACCTCGCTGATCAACATCTACGGTAAAGTGTTACTCACCCAGGCCTGCACTAGTTTCATGAGACTATTCAATAAACCCGTAAGCGGCCTGGAGATAAGAGGTTTCTGCTCTTTGTATCTTGTTTAAACTGAGCTAAGCGGACATTTGTCACAGAGTATTCTTGTTCCTGAAGGCACTTTGCACTTCTAACTTTGTTTAACAATTTCGGATGATAATTGTTCCCATTCCGATGGCGCCTGATATATATAATTTTATTGTTTATTAACACGTTTTATTGTGCGTGTTTGACTAATCATTTTCTTTCAATTTCAATGTTGTCCATTGAGTAAAGTTAAAGGTAACGATTACATGTTTTGTTAACGGCTTACTGTAAACCTGGGCCTTACTTGATATTGATTTTAACATGTTTATAGTAACGATAAATGTGCCCAGAGGTGTATACGCCATAAGACACAATAAATTCTGATGTTTTGTTTACCTGTAATCCCGCAGAACTTGAGATTTGTGCTCGCTCCATTCCTAATTTTAATTTTATGTAGTCAATGGGGAACACCCCAACTGGAAACCCCGTTACAATGTGTTTCCTCAAACTTCTAAGTTCTCCATAAATCTGACTCGATTTTGTAATCAGTGAAATAACTTCACATACCCTATCAAGAAATGCAGTTTCATTTAGTTTCCTCTTCTTCTTTTGTCAGGCAATATTACATCCGAAAACGCAGAAATTTTTATTTTATCCTAATATATTCATTGATCTCAACATATATAATAAAGACATATTTACATCAGACATGCGTTTGAGATTTGCAGACCAATCTAATCATTAGGCAGATATTGTAAAATTTATAGGATTTTATGCTGAACATAATTTAAATTGCAAGGTACATGTCTTGACTTAAAAAGCGATTGATGGCAGTCGCATTTGGATTTGCACAATAATAGCAGTAGTTGATCTTAGTATGAAGAAATTAGTTTATTTTGCTTATTTTTATTCTTTAATGTCGAATGTAATCATATTCTGGTATAAAGCATCCAGAGCTCAGAATCGAGTAATAAAAATTATATTTGGTATTAAAACACCCTACAGAGAGCTCTTGAAGAAGTTAGGAACTTTAGCGACTGCCGAGAATATATTAATGTCATCTATAGTTACTTATACTCTAGTTGAAACAAATATTAAAATATATAGTTATGGCACTAGAATCAAAACTGATATTTACAAGAGTTACAAGCCGTCGTCATTTGCTTAAAAAAAGAGTCAGATATTGAGAGCTGCAGATCTTCAACAAAATGCCAACACATCTTAGATGAATGGCATGGGTTGAGATTAAATTCAGATCAAAATTTAAAGACTTTTATGTGAGGAGTTGAACACGACTGCAGTTTATCTTTCAAATTATTTATAAAATAGTATTTGTAAAATGCAGTTGTTGTAACAGACATACTGATTATTCTATGACAAAGCATCTTCTGGTAATTACATCTATTTAACTTTTTGTTTTTACCATTAAAAATTTTTCTACCCAGCAGATTACTTTCTCATCCACTCCAAAAATAAGGTAAAAACTACTGGAGTGGATAAGAAAGTGATTTTCTGGGTAGAAAATTTTTTAAAAGGTAGAAAATTAAATGTTTGGGTAGGAAATATAGTATCAAAAGAATGGAAGTAAAAATTAAAGTGCCATAGGGTAGCATACTGGGGCCATTGCTAGTCATTACTCTAATTAAAAATTGTGTTGATGGTTTACTATCACAAATTACATTGCTTACAGATGACATAATGCTATATAAAAGGATCAAAATGGTAGAGGACTGTACACAGCTGCTGGGTGATTAGGACAGGATATCTAGATGGGTCGGTAAAAATGGGATGAAGATAAATGCAAAGAAGGGTCAGCTTATTAAATACACAGATAAAAATCTAAAGGTTGATTATGATTATAAGGTGAGGAAAGAATTGCTTGTTGAAAACTTGAAATGCAAATATCTTGGCATTACATTTGATAACAAGCTTAACTGGGCAGGACACATTGGACAGGTTGTGTGAAAAGGTTTCAAAATTCTGCACTTGGAGAGAGCGATGAGGGGATGTACACTAGAAGTAAAGGAATTGGGTAGTTGACTAAATTTGAAAAATAGGTCAATACTTCACCTTATTATCTATTTTACTCAAAAAACATCTTATTTTGTAAAGAATCGAACATTTACATTATGTATTTTGCATTTGTAAAAGCGAATTTAAATTTAGCTCAAAAACGCTCTAGACTGTCATGGCGTCTTGGATGACGTCAAAGCGTCTGATATGAATGTAAACCGTCGTGTACGTATATGGCAGGTATAGATTTTCTTTAGTTAAACATGAGTTCCTCGTTTTATAAGTACTGTGTAGTGCCGAAGTGTAGAAGCACAACAATAAAAACACCAGATAAGTTATTTATATATGTTCCAAACAATGAAAAAATACGGAGAAAGTGGTTAAAACTTGCAAGGAGGGAGGATGCTCACAGTTTACCTGCAGACAGAAGTATCTATTTTTGTGAAGACCATTTTGATGTAAGTGTTTGTGCAAAATATATTTCTAAATCCAAAGCAAAAATGATGAATTTTGCAGAACCACTACTTTTCAAGTAATGATAATGGAATAAGGTATGAGTTGAGTTTGTTTTGGCTTTATGTGATAAAATCTTTCTTTAGTGCTATTTTTCATAGAATAAACATCATTAAGTGGCGCCACAATCTGGTGATAGATTCTTAAGCAGCTTGACGAAACAATTCGAAAATAAAGAATAATTGTTTTTAATTTCTCTCTTGGTTCTCGAGATATCGTAACTGAAAGATGATGATGTTAGGCTGATATGAAGCTTACTTGGGAACCATCAGACCTGTTCCGAACGGATTTCGATCCCCCGAGTATATGTTGAAGGGTAATAACTCCATATGTCTGTATTATAATAATTTCTTCAAAATGAGTCCTAGGTAATGAGATATTAACGCGCAAAAATTTGTGAATATTGTTTAAATTTTATAATTTTAATGTATTGTTTCGCAGTTTCAGCGTGGCGTATCTGTAGCGTGCTTGCTTAGCATTTTGCGAACCCGTGTTCAAATCCCCATACTGGAAAATATTTTTATTTCTTTTTTTATATGCAGAAATCATTAAGCATTGATTTTATTTCATTTACGAATTTTTATTATGTGAAATAACTTTTAAAACAAAATATTACAGAATATACAGTCCCAACTTTTTTTTATATAATCATTATTTCATTGTTAATTGTTGATTTTTTTTCTTTTTTATGAAACAGGTATATTTCATGTTCTACAAAGGAAATGGAACTTTAACAGAATATCTCTTTTATGGTCGTAGCATTGTAATAAAAATTGGTTATTTTATCTATTGTAAGTAATTATATTACTGTAAGTAATTATATTATTGTAAATAATGTTTTAATAGTTATTTCGCATAATAAAAATTCGTAAATGAATTTTAAATGAAATAAAATCAATGCTCAATGATTACTGCATATAAAAAAAGAAATAAAAATATTTGCTAGTATGGGGATTTGAACCCGGGTTCGCAAAATGGTAAGCAAGAGCACTACCGATACGCCACGCTGAAACTACAAAACAATATGTTAAAATTATAATATTTAAACACATATTTACAAATGTTTGCGCGTTAATTTCTCGATACGTAGGTCTCATTTTGAAGAAATAATTGTAACAGAGACATATGGAGTTATTCCCTTCAACATATACTCGGGGGATCGAAATCTGTTCTGAACACGTCTGATGGTCTCCAAGTTAGAGCAGTCTGGAAACTGGCACACCTGTTTTTGAGGATATATTTTTCTAGAAAAGGTTTATATATATATATATATATATATATATATATATATATAAAAGAAACATATCTTAGGCGTGATGCAGCTGAAAAGTTAAGACACGGCACAGAAATAATAGTACCGAACAAAGAACTATAACTCATTTTTAACGTGCAATATCTCGAAAACGAAGCAAGATATCAAAAAACATTATTCTTTATTTACGATTTGTTTCGTCGAATTCTACAAGAATTCGTTATCAGATTGCGACGTCACGGTAATTATAGAACTCCCTAACAGCTGCTTATATTTCGCAAAAGTAACATCAAAACCATATCAATTAACTTATAAACGTACGTCTAAGCAATAGATTATTGTTTACGAAACTGATTTCAGCTTATAATATATATTTACGTGGAAGTTTTTACATTGCGGAATTCCGACGAGCAGAAGTCTATGTTTGAGGCGAAAAAATCTTCCAACGGCTACGGCGTCAATTTTGGGCAAATTACAACTGGTTGCTTTGCTAAAACCTTGTTCCATAATGAATTAGACTTCTCTTTCGCCAAATAATTAACAATAACTAAATTAGCAACACAGAAGTTGCTACAAACGAAAAATTTACTACGCAAGGTGTTCTATTACATGTAAATGTCAACCACTTCTGTGGCGCAAGGGACGGTATGACGTAATGCTTTCTCATTGGCGTTCGCGGTCACGTGTCACTATGGCTTATTTTGTCGATTTTATTTTCTATAAATAATTATAATCTTTATCTTTTATATTAAATAAGGTTGTTTTTTGTTATCTCCTTAGCATGATTAATCATTAAAAACTACTATACGCCCGATTTATTCTTAGTGGAAACAAGCCAATTGGGTTACTCTGGTCAGGCCATTGCTTGAATATGGTAGTGTAGTATGGGACCCACGATTGGAATAATTTAATACAGGAGTTGTAGAGGGCGAAATAAAAGGCTGTTAGATTTGTTTCAGAAAAGTACCGCAGAAAGCAATCAGTAACAGATATAAGAAAAGAGCTGGAATGGGATTCATTGGAAGACAAGAGGAGGGTGAAGAGGGTGATGGGAGTGTACAAAGCGTATAAAGGTGATGAGACATGGAAAGATATTGGTGTAAGAACTAAAAGTAATGCATGGAAGGAAAAAGATGACCATGACTACAAGCTGACACTGGATTTCAGGCACAAAGGTGTAGGAAGATTCTCTTTTCTAGGTAAGGGTATCAGGGATTGGAATAAGTTACCAAGAGAAATGATGAATAATTTACCAAAAACGTTGAAAGAATTTAAAGTTAAAATTAGTTGAGAGCAAATGTAGGTTGGTGCAGGAAAAGGGGAAGATGGGAGTGTAGGGAATTTTCCAGCGGAGCGTATGCTCCATTGCAATTAAAATTAAATTAAAAAAACTGCCAATTGACCTCTTTCTACATCCCACAGAATCAATCAGTGCTGGAATCTTTGAAAAATGACAATATTTTAATGTACTTTATAAAGATAATAAAGGAGTTGATAAAGGAACTGTACCAGGATACTGTGTAAGCCAAAATGCGGACAAAGATGGTGGTGAATATATGTGCGATTCCGAACACGACTACCACGTTGTCACGCCTGGTTTTTGTTAGGGCGCTAATGACCCCGTCGTCGACGCGGCCTAAAACCTAAATAACAACAACAACAACCGAACACGACTACAGACCGTATAGCAAAGTTAATAACTTCTGTGGACAAATATTACCTCTTGGTTTTCCTCGGCATTAATAAAGGCAATGTGGTTTGATTTCGTCGTAAACAAAGCTGAGTGCAAAATTAAACGTTTAATTAGGCCACAATAGTTACTGAATATGGTTTCGCCACTTAACATATGTTTCTTAACTGACACTGTGTAACTTCTTTCTTCTGTTCCATTTTGTATAACAGTATTCTCAGATTTCTTCTTTTCCTGGTAGTATGTAATAGTAAAACGTTGTAATCATCTTCATCCTCCAGTAAAAGTCTAATAATTCCACCAGATATCTTCCATCGCTTAGCTGTTGGAAGCTGCCTCGAAAGCAGGTGACAGCAGCTGTGCGGTTGCTGTCGGCAACCTGCGGTCGGAGTCTATACCTGCAATCATGTTGGGAACCGAACCTTTAGACATACGTTGGTGATTGGGACGGATTAGATTTCTTATGAATGATCGCGACAGTGAATTATCATCTGATATTAGGCATAACCGGGTGGGAAGTTTCTCCTTTGTAGATAAGTTTCCAGAGAGATTGTTTTTGTAGTGTAACAAGGTCAGGAGCCCTATGCATTAAACGAAGAGTCGGCAAACGTTTTTAGGACATGGCAAGATTGTAACCAGATAGTTTTTGCGGGACAAGTTATGTTTCTTTTAACAGGTATATCTACTCATAAAGCATAAATAAATAAGTTATTTTTTATTAGGAATTGATGTCTTTTACATACAAAATATTTATACATACTATCGCTAATAAAATCATTTTTAAAAAAATTATTATAGAACAGTAAACATTTTTACTAATGTGAATATCTACATTGTGTCTGCGGAATCAATATTTCATAATACTGAACTTCTAGGTTAGTAACTCCTATCATTAACATTTCTTGCAAATGATTGTCAGTTAATAATGCCGTGGTGGAATCTATATACTTTGCTACAATATAATACATTCATTTTACAAAGATCCCAATACAAAAGAGTGGTTCTGTGGGACGTGGAAAGGTCTCAGTCTACAGATATACAATTGCATAACATAATAGATGTAAACATAAGAAGATGCACCGTCACAGAATAATATGCACATTAATTATATCAACTATATTTACAAAAACTACTAGCAATATTATACAATAAAATACATTCATTTTCAATAGACACAAATATGAGACTGACTCCGTGGGATGTGGAAAGTTGTCAATTTACAGATAAATAATTGCGTAACAAAATAGATGTATACTCCGGAAGATGCAAAAGTGTCTTTTCAAATATTTATTAATTATTTTTGTTCCATAAATCCCCACTGAGGAAAGACTGTCAATGTCGGAATTGACTTTATTATTCTTATTGTAAATATTGGGATTTTGGGTTGATATTCAGACTCTAAGACATTAAGTTACACATCGAGACAACTTGGTAGGCACGTGTTGCAGTGTCAACAGTGTTTTTTTTTTTTATCAAACTGCTTATCTGCTTAGCAATAAATGCCACTGACGTCAAGACAAGTCTTCTTCAGAGCTTCACTCGCGCTCGTATAGCGACAATCATGGGGTAAATAACACCTTTAGCTGCGCTCACCAGTTAGCTTAGCCTGCCAGTATGTCATTACCAGGCAGAGACTGACAGATTTTATCCAACATAACATTATGTTAACTTAGCCAGAATCAACGCTAGGTCGGAACTCGTCCTTGTAGCAATCACATATTGCTTGTATTATGCAACAGTAAGTGATCTATTAAACAAGACTTTACCAGTTAGATGTCTATGTCCCATTGCTTAAATTAGTTGCTCTTTCCACTTGCATCTGCTATTATCTTGCAAACTGCTAATTATTATAATCACCGGCTCGATACCGGAAATACGGATGATGTCAGCCCGACTCAATAGTAACATTAAATAGCCGTCAAGACAAGAAGAATGAAGAAACATCAAGATGATAGATTAGAGTAGATCGTTGAAGAAGACAGAGGACAATAGTTTGAAATCCTTCAGGCTGGTCCATTAAACGCCAACAATCATAGCCAATCAATAGTCAAACCACGCGGCCCCTTACATGATGTCTAGGAAGTGAAACATGTCATGATTAATATATCTATATATATCTAGAAGTAATAATAGTGAAAACTATATTATATGTAATAAACAAAGACGAAATAAAGCATTAAAAATAAAAATTGAATTTTGTTAAAGTCATATCATGTACAGTTAACTTTTTTGAATAAATTCTTGGACAGAGTAGAAGGCGTTGCCAATAAGGTAAACATGTTTTTTTTTTTTTAAATATATCTTTATTGTAAGTACAAATTGTTCCAAAATTTTAGGAAGATAATTAAACAGATGGGTCCCAGAATAGCTAACCCCTTTTTCTATCAATAATAATGATGTTTGAGGATTGTGCAAGTTTTTTCCTTGTATAGACAATGTACATATGGGAATTTGATATATACAAGTTAGGATGTTCTGTGACAAAACACATAATGTGACGCTTGCCACCACATTTCATGGTGCATTTATTATTTTAGTGACAATGTAATGGGTTATATTTTTCATAATACTTGGGTGACCATTATATTTTTCTTTGGATAATTTCTGTATAAATGCGCAAGATTCTATGTGAGAAAGGGCTGTGATGCCTATAAACAAGGACGTTTATACTAGTGCAAGCAGACATAAAACATTTCGTATGGCGAATGTGGAATTGTGTGAACTTGGCTGGGGGCATTGAGGAGACGGTGAACTAAGGAAACCACTACCTGCCGGCTACAATATGTCGCCACCATACAAAGCAGCAGGGTGGTTGGTTTTGCCCGGGCTGACACGTCCGGGAACCTTGAGCGAGGTCCAACGGGGCGGCGGTTGACAGGCTGATCACTGCTCGAAGAGGGGAAAATACGCGCCGCCTGAACATAACGTCATTCCTGATTTTTCCGGAAACTTCCCCGATCGGTGTGGTCCACCCGCAAAATGAGTGTGGGCAAATGAAATATCAGCGATATCATGTGAAATCAGTATGTGAGCATAAGACTGAAATTCTGGGATTTTTCTGTCCAACATGTATCTTCGAGACTACAAGCGCGGTGCCAAAGTTGACTTGAGCGCTGGAAGAGCGACGAACTTCTGGTATACACTTTTAGTGGTGAGGTCTGACACCGTCACTGATCGCAACTTGCATTCTGAGCCTAATGCTGAGGCTACATCCGTAATGCTAATATGAGCATTACTGGGGCGAGCTGACTGCAGCTGACTTGCGAGTCACAAGTCTCTGATTCCGTGGGTCGACCTTCGATCACCACTGGTTTCACACGCAGCTACTATGTTAATGTGTTACCTCAGCAAGTCCAGTGCTTCTGCATTCCACTGAAACTGACAGCGACCCTTTAGCATCCTTGACATGAGAGGTCTCAGTCCTAACTTTTTTTTTTTACTTGTGGCTTTACGCCTCGTCGACGTCGAGGTCATTAGTGGCGGGATGGGACTGGGGACAACGAACTGGAAGGAATTCGGCCATGGCCTTTTGAAGGAAGCATCTCGGCATTCACCTGGAGTGATTTGGGGAAACCATGGAAAACCCAAATCTGGATGCCCGGACGGGAATTCGAACCGGCGTCGTCCCGAATGCGAGGCCAAAGCGTTAACCGCTCGCCCACCACATTCGTTCTCTCTGTTCAAACTTTCTAAATAAATATTCCCACTGGTCTAATAGCATAATTTGTCAGAACGGTACGAGTTGCTAGAAAAGCACTTCGCTTTTCAAGACTATGTTGATATATTCTCGTACAATTTCGAATGGTACATTTGTTCCATTCGTGGCGCCCAAGGTTAACTTCATTGTAAAGTCATTAAATATGTAATCATTAGATATGTAATCACCAAGTGATGTTAAATAAATGTCGTATTGTAACTGTTTTCCTATACTCCCGACAGCAGCAGGATGCTTGCTAAATTCATATTTGTATTCCTCCTTAATATTAAAATATTCATTACTAATGATTAACTAATTGATAAACTATAAATCATTCTTTCCCAGGAGGAAACCACATACCTACACAATATATATATATACTAAGAAGTCATTGTAAGAATAATGTTTTTTAAAAAGTTGTATGTAAGAAGTTCTTGCTTTCACCCTATACAACATCTTAATATCTATATTCTGTGCTATGAAAACTTTTTACTTTATGAGGAGTTTCCCTCTAAACAAAATATGCCGTATGACATAAGAGGAGTACACCTGTTCAGATAATTCCAAATCTGCTATTTGAAAACATGTTCTTATTGCAAAGATGGTGCTGCTTAACTTCTTCAATAGTAATTCTATATGTTCTTGCCAATTGATTTTCTCATTTATCTGAATGCCAAGAAATTTTATATTGTTTCCAAGATTATAAGTATGTATTCTGGGTATACAGATATCTCTGCACACCCTGTAATTAGTTCACATACCGGTTACAAACATTAGAAAAAAAAATACATAAATAAAAAAATTATTTACTTACAGGTTTTCCACGTAAATACAATATTAACCCCCGGGCCGGATTTGGTAGTTTGACGATCCCTGTAACTAAAAAAAAAAAAAAAAAAAAATTAAAACAAGAATGCAGATATAACTCAAGCATATTGTTAAGTAACAAAAGGCTTCATCACATGGAGGTGTATTCCTTCCTCCATGCTACGTCGTAGTTCAAAGTTAATAGTATCTATGTCATAGCATGTCGTAGCAGCGATCAAATGTTGAACCAATAGCTTCCCCAGAGATATTTACTAATCATTGTATCTTTGAGTTTTGCGTATGTGATTATATATTTGATTGTTAGTTAAAGTAATATTTTTTGTTTCTTTGAGGTTTTTTCCGAAGCTGTTTTAATTGGGAGAAATTTTTTAACGATACATTCTAGGAAATGCCGGTATGATTTCTGTCGCTTGATTTGTTTAGTGTTATTGGGATTACATGTCCTGTTTTGAAGTTTCGTTATTTCTGTTGTTTGTTATTTTTATTGCATTTTGATGACTGCTTTTTAGAAACCCTTCAATAAATTGTATTTTGATTTTTTTTTTGTTCAAGTTTAAACCTGGTGATTATGGCAAGTGCCCAAAGTGCCTGATGCATGGGAGAGAAACCAAACTACTTTTTTTATAGGATTAGCGAGAAAATTTTCATGCTGGTATGCCCATATGTTTGGTAAGTTGAGATAAACCCATTATTTTGTAATAGACTTGGGGTGTGCTATATACTTTCTTGTTTTTATGTGTATTTAATTTCTTTATTAAACTTTGTAAACACTATTATCAGTTTTAGTGTTCTTGAAATAAATTTAAGAGTGACCTAAATGAAGTATAACTGTGTGATTGAACTTTAATCACTAACCTGTTTATGGATATGGAATCATTTAATATTGCCAAATTATCTGTTGTGATTTCAAAACTAATTGGAATTACAAAACAGTATTAAAAAGCATCGTATAATTGACAAAAATAATATGCTGTAGTCTTTTATGAATTTATTTTTATCCTGACTTGCACAATTAGAGAATGTTTACCAGTGTGGGTCAGCTCATAATTGGCTAATTTATTAATTGCAGATTGTTCCATCCACTATTCGGCTGCTGATTGTTTAGGGTTCAGAATACCAGCAGTGCTATTTTCTTAAGCATTCATGTTCATTTAATAAGTGCAAAAGAGAACTTCCTTATGTAAGATCTGATCTTCAAATGGGTAATATCAAGATGGGGATACCGCTGCGGCCTCGCTTAGTAAACACACAGATCACCTGGTATATAAGACATCATTGTGACGTATTCAGTCTCACGTACCAACACAGTAACAGCTATAGATATGATCTGAAAATTTGATATCTGCAATATCGTGCATTATGGTTACGTTTCACTTTGGTCCAGGCTGCATTACGACCGAAACGCATATTTATAAAATATGATTTCGTCAATCATCATTTGAGTTTATGTAGTGCAGCCTGGACCATACGTCACAATGATGTCATATATACCGTGTGATCTGTGTGTTTACTACGCGAGGCCGCAGCGGTATCCCCATCTTGATATAATAAAACTGTTGTAACTGGTCCTTTATATCCTGGATACTGGCACTGGAACGGAGTTGACATCTGAGCTGGTCCCTCACATATTCTATTGAGATCTGGGGATCTTGCTGACCACGGAAGTACCTCAACATCACACAAACAGTTCATAGAGACAAGTGCCATGTGTGAATGAGCATTGTCCTGTTGAAAAATGGGACCATGATACTGTCACATGAGAGGTAACACATGAAAACGCAGGATGTTTGTGACGTACCGTTGTGCTGTCAGAGTTCCCTCAGTCAATACCAGTCGTGACCTGAAGTCATACCCGATGGCTCCCTACATCATGACACCAGGAATAACACCATCGCGCCTCTCCAGAACATTTGAAGAAGTGGACCTCTCCCCAGGAAACCACCATACTTGCCGACGATTGTCATCCAAATGGAGTGCAGAACCGCGATTCACCGTACTGCTGTTGAATGGCGTCGCATTGTGGTTATAGTAACTAATCGCACGAATGGAAACTCAAATACATCTTTGTAATTATGAGAATAAGTCTTATGAAGACAATAATACTTAAGGAATATATTACCAATTTCATCATAATCAATTCAACTGTTTCGGCGTGACTAAGAAACAAATAAAAAATTTCTGTGATTTTCCCTCTGGTACTAAAGCTAAGCTTGGTATTCAACCTGAAGGTTGGTTGGACCCTCCAGGAGGAGGTATACGTAGCCTGATATCGGAGGTAGGGTGGCAGTTAACTTTCTCCTTCAGTTCGCGGCGAGCCGTCGAGCAGTACGGATCGTTTCCGTGTTTATCCGTGTACAGTTCAAGTGGTGTCGATAAGTTAATAAGTTACATAATAAACTGTCTACGAGTGGTGGAAGTCTACTGTTTGAGTTTAGTGCGTATTATATCGGGAGTGAATACACACTAATCGCTAGTGAACCAGATCCTGCCATAAAATGGCTGATCCCCTGGACACGGGGCAGCTAACCTATACGACGCTGCAGCCGGGATGTTACCTGCAACCTCCTGCAGCAACTGCACTGATGAGTCACAGCCAACAAGAAATTCAACTGCAGCCATCACAACAGCACCCAGGTAACTGTGACTTGCTACCGCACCAACCAATGTATGCAGACCTTCGGAATAACGTAGAGTCAAACGAGCAGCTTGCCAAACGGTTTCGTGCAGCGGGAAATTCCAATATATTACTAAATGTGGAGACGAGTGCAGAAACTATAAATGTACCAATGAATATTCAGCAAGACCCAGTATATTTGCCGGTAGATCAGCGCCCTCCGGCTCCAATAGTAGTAGAATCAAATGAGCGTTTATCTAAAAGTGATAATTTCCATATGACAACAGATGAGGAAATGGTTTCTGAAGCCGCAAGTAATTCTGAGGAACGCGCGGAAATACAAGACACTCAACTTAACCAGTGTGATGGCCCACCACACGCTAGCGCAAACATAAACACCAACCGCGAGCGTAGCAGGAACAATCGTTATAGCCGCTCAGATGCCGGACCATTCTATGTTTTTGTGGAAAGCATGGACAGAAGCATCGGCAGACTACATCCTATGTCAATGGGCAAAATTCTGTATGCAACCAACCCCGCATATAAGCACGATATTATAAACATCATATCCGCCGGCAGAAATAGGCTTAAGATTGAAACTAAGACCGCAGCGTCAGCAAACATGGTAGTGCAGTCAGCAGTGTTTAAGGAGAAGAGCCTAGAAGCATATATTCCGAGCTTTTTAATCCACAGGCAAGGTATCATTAGGGATGTAGATGTCACCCTAACAGAGGAAGAAATCCAACAGTCCATTGAAAGCCTTTATCCTGTTATTTCTGTGAAACGGTTTACAAAGAGAACCACTAATCAGAACAGTGAAGGACGGATCCCGATACCTGTATGTATGGTCACTTTCAGATCTCAGTCCTTACCAGCCTATGTAGCAATCTTTGGAACACGGTGCCCTGTAGAGCCGCACGTACCACAAACACTCGTTTGTGCTAACTGCCAACGATTCGGACACCGTATGACACAGTGTCGCAGCGCCACGCGTTGCAGTAAGTGCGGAGGTCCTCATAGGATGGAAACATGCACCAGCACAGCGAACCCTCGATGTTTACATTGCCAAGGCCCACATCTTACTAATGACAGACTATGTCCTGTGTATGTACAGCAGCAAAGAGCTCGCGAGGTGATGGTCCATAATAAAACTCCACCAGCGACGATTATGAACCCTGGTTACAGACAGACGTATACACAAGCCGTCAGCGCTGCGCCATGTTACAGTGATGACAAGCAATTTCCTCCGCTTCCATCCATTACATCATCTCTCTCTAGTGCAGCCCCGACCAATGCATCCCAAAACAACCCTATCCAGCAAGAACAAGAGCTAGGTCAACAAACTGAAGCAGTCGTCACGGTTCAACCGTTCTACACTTCTACCACTGGCGGCCGTAGCAGACCAAGGCCTGCTCCTCCTAAAAAGCAAACGCCCAATTATCCTCCTCTTCATCAGAGGATGTATATCCCACACCATTTACCAATCACTCCTATTACGCAGAACCCTTATTCTCCTAATCCCCTGGACAAAGAGATGTCCCCTTCAACAACAAACGCAGTGCTTATAGAGCAAATATTACAAATGATTGCACAGATGATATACGAGTTTCAAGCATCCCCATCAGGTACCCTTCAGCTTGACCCGCTCCGTAACCTGCTCACTAGTTTAGTAGGGTACAAGTAGAATTCCAAACACAACAACCAAACTTCATTACAATGGCTCTCCAAATTCTCCAATGGAACGCAAGATCGGCCATCTCCAATAAAGAAAGTTTGGAACAAGAGCTACGCCAAAAAGAGATTAAAATAGCTGCAATTTCGGAGACCTGGTTCAAACAAGCAAAAAATGTAAGATTTAGGAACTATACAACCATCCGAGATGATCGACCGGATGGAAAAGGCGGAGCGGCTCTCCTAATACACCATTCAATCGCCTATAAGGTCTTAGGAGTCACAATGAGTGGAGACCCTGACATTCAGGCTGTTGCAGCAAGAATACAAGCACCTACACTCGAGTTTACGTGCCTCTCGATCTATTGCAAACCTAATAAGGTTATAAGTCACGAGATGTGGAATTCTCTGTTAGCCCCACTAAACACTCCACTACTAATCTGCGGTGATCTTAAACGCGCACAGTACCGCATGGGGATGCTCCTTCACTGACAAGCAGGGTCAGCACCTACTAGAGATCTGCGATACATATGGCCTAACAATCTTGAACGATGGTTCGCCAACACTAGTACCTTCACCGTATCAGCGCCCATCAGCGGTGGATATCACGCTAGGTTCCACTGCCTTAGCTACAGTAGCTCAATGGAGAACACTACAAGATCCACTGGGTTCAAACCACTTCCCAGTACTCATAAATATAAACCAACCTCCATCGAACGGCCCATACCCCATTCCATCAAGTAAGTGGAATATAAAAGCTGCCAATTGGACAGCATTTGAGGAAATAATGTACGAGGAGGCATGCGGATTCCAACATGGCAGATCAGCCCTAGAGGATTACAACCTCCTTATAGAGGCGATAGAACGCGCAGCTTATTCATCTATCCCTCTTAGAAAGAATGCTGATCGGAAGAAAGTTACTCCACCGATATGGTGGAATGTAGAATGCTCGAGACACATCACCCTGCGACGGGCAGCACTCAGAGAATATCGTAAACATCCAAATCAAGACACGTATTTCAAGTACCTGCAAGAATCAGCACGCACCAAACGTTTCCTCAAGACTGTAAAGAGACAGAGCTGGATGGAATTTTGTTCCTCTCTGAATAGAGAGACAGAGACGAAAGTCGTATGGCAGCGCATTAAAACTCTACGCAACAGAAACTACTGTCCACGTGAAGCTCCTGTCGATACCAAGTGGCTAGAGGACTTTGCTGACAGAATTGCGCCCTCTATGCCTAGACCTGCCCCATACAATTTTACGGAAGAAGATAATAACCATTTCCTATGCTCTCCATTCACGCTCAATGAACTACGAACAGCTCTTAAGAATTCTAGCAACACATCACCAGGCATAGACGACATTCGTTACCCCATGTTACAACATTTACCAGAAAAAGCTCTAACCCTCTTACTAAATACCATTAATGAACTATGGTCAAAGAAGCAAATACCAGAAACCTGGACGACCCAAATAATAGTTCCTGTACTGAAGCCTGGAAAAGAACCAGGAGCCTCTATATCCTACCGCCCAATAGCATTATCCTCTTGCGTCGGTAAAACTGTTGAGCGAATGATAAAACATCGATTGGAATGGTGGTTAGAAGCACAATCTCTGCTACCTACTACACAGTATGGATGTCGCAAAGGGCGAAGTACTTACGACAATCATACCATGTTAGTTACGGCGATACACGAAACATTTATGAAAAACCAGTATCTCACCGCGCTGTTTATGGATATATCTTCGGCGTATGACAACGTACAAGTGCCAATATTGATAGATAAGCTCATTGCATTGGGCCTACCCCAAAACTTTGTAGCCGGAATATACCAACTCTTACAATCAAGGCAGATATACATCCGGTACAAACATGTACTCCTAGGCCCAAGATGCACCCATCAAGGTCTTCCACAAGGAGCAGTGTTGAGCCCCCTTCTCTATGCAATATATGTTCGGGACTTGGAGAACATCCTGCCCCCCGAAGTGAATATCATACAGTATGTTGATGATGTTTGCATCTACACCACGGCAACTTCAATATTGACAACTAAGCACTTACTAAAACAAGCAATATTGCAAGTAAATCAATGGCTTTCTCAACATGGACTGGAATTCTCGGCAAGCAAATCTACAGCTATTATATTTACAAGACGAAGAATTCAACCACCGATATATAATCTTATTTTGGGAACACACAATGTATTGGTCAAGACTCACGTCAAATTCCTTGGACTGGTCTATGATTCCCGCCTAACATGGGCGGCACATATACAAGAACTTATACCAAAATTGGAACAGGGCCACAATATCTTACGAACTCTAACTCGGGTATGGTGGGGAGCTCACCCATCCATATTACTACTTCTGTACCGAACCATAATTCGAGCAAAAATAGAATACGGTAGCATATTCTACCTTAGTGGTAACAAGCGGAATATAGAAAAATTGGAGCGCATCCAGCACCTGTGCATCCGCACCAGTTTAGGTGCAATGAAATCAACACCTACAAATGCTCTCCACCTGGAAGCCGCGGAAATGCCCCTGGAAATCCGCACACAACTCCTTGCTAACAAATTTTTACTGGCACGCATGTACGACAAAAATTCAACTATCCTCCGGCAAGTCACTAATCTCCATCGACTGATAGAAGAACGAGGACAACGCCTATACAATCAAAGATATCCGCTACTGCAAGGCCTAGTGTACCTGAAAAGTCTACTCCCTGAACACCAACAGCAAGAAGCAGTCACTATATATGAAATTCCTTACCAGCATTGCGTGACACCACTGGCAGTAAGTCGTATACCGGCAAACTCTAGAACAGGCCAACCAATTAACCAGGTCCTCCAGGAATATCTATCTGAGAAATGGCCAACCTCAGTTCAAATTTATACGGATGGATCAAAGATACCCACGGAGGGTGTGGGATGTGCTTTTTATTGCCCTGAAACACAGCATGACCAAAGATATCGATTGCCAAACCATCTACCAATATACTCGGCCGAGGCAATTGCTATCGTCCAGGCCCTCATCTATGCAAGGAGATTTCCCAGGCGCAGTATTTTAATTCTCTCTGATTCACTCAGCGTGTTACAGTCACTAACTACTCCAGCCATCCTTCAGCATGCTAACTCATACCATACCAGCATAGTTCAGCAAACCGTCGAGCTTACTCAATATGGCTCCACGGTTAACTACATCTCGATCCCGGCCCATACAGGGATAAGATATAATGAGCATGTTGACAAGCAAGCCAAGGAGGCATGCAGTATGGGACAAAACTACAAGCCACCTTACAACCACAAAGATTACAAAGCAGCGGTGGTCAGTAACGCCTATCAGCAATGGTCCACTCTATGGGAAGAAACTAAAAGGTACAAAGGACGGAAGTACGCGATGATTCAAACCCATCCACCACGACGACCTTGGTTCACGGACTGGAAAACTCAACGAAGGTACATCGCAACCATCACACGAATGAGACTCAACCACGGGGCCTTCCGCGAACACCTTTACCGTATACAAGCAGCAGACTCGCCGTATTGCCAATGTGATGGGCAAACCCCTCAAGACTTGAACCAC
This sequence comes from Vandiemenella viatica, assembly GCA_031002005.1. Classification (NCBI taxonomy): domain Eukaryota; kingdom Metazoa; phylum Arthropoda; class Insecta; order Orthoptera; family Morabidae; genus Vandiemenella; species Vandiemenella viatica. Next base: position 154,377,066 of record CM061921.1, read on the forward strand.
ATATTCTTCCAGTGCTCCATGTATCAACGGCAGCAGCGTACATTCATCAATGCTCTGGTGCGGGTACAGCACCCGCTGCCAACAAGCATCGCAGACCTACTTGCAACCAGCAACAGAAGAGTCTACACTATCATTAGAGATTTTGTTAAAAATTCAGATGTATATATATAAATACAAAGTAACGTTTAAACATATTATCATAGACAAAACAACATAGTCACATAAATATACTGAGACATTGACAATATGTAACCACATATCCTTATAAATGTATATATATAACTTACTAAATTATAACAATGCATTTATGCATATACATGAATGTAATAACGCACATCAGAAATGTATCAACATTTGTTCATAAAAGTAAGAAAGATTATTATTAATAATGTAACAATGTATAAGAAGCTGGCTGTATGGTAATTGAAACCCAAGGCCAATAAACAAAAAAACAAAAAAAACAAAACAAAAAAAAACTTTCTCCTTACCCAACCTTACATACACCATCTTAACGCGGTTATTCGACAGGGTAAAGGGGAACTACAGTTTCACTTGGAATCCGGATCACGGAAGTGTTCTGGCATAGTTCAAATACACAAAGCAAGCTGTGCTAGAGGTGAAGGTTGCGATAAGGGCCTATTGATATTCCCACCTAGACAGGGATTCGAACTTGGGATCTTTCGAGTCAGCCGCCTTAATCACAGAGCCACCAGATTGCTCCCCTGTATATTAATCCATAACATAGGTTGTCTACGATTTGCATCATAAATTTTATGTGAAGTAAACCGTTTAGTTACGATTGCGTTAGAAATTGATATTTTCTATGTTTTCTCTATCGGGAACTACATTGACTTTTGGGACAAAAAACTGGGGGATAAATTGTGTGGGTTCCAAGTTTCATTCTAAACGCTTCGGCCATTTCGGTGTGATTGATTGATTAAAAACGAACTGTAGGATTTATAATGTCAGGATCAGGATAACGCAATCACATACATTTCCGGCCTTAGGCAGGGTAAGATGGCACATTGTGAAAACACCGTTAAAATCTGTTCAGTATTTTTTTGTCATATTATGTGTAAAAGAATTTGATGTTCTGCAGAGATTTGGCGCCAGTTGACACAACATAATGTGAGTTACCTCTGATATTATGTCAGACTTTAAGATCTCAAACTGTGAAAACCCCATCAAAACCTTTTAAGTAGTTTTTATAATATGTTAGACTGCAGGTAAAAAAGTTGGATGTTCAGAACAGATTCTATATTGTAACACTGGTACTGCGAGACGTAGTGCCATCAGACATATCTCAGATTTCAAGACAGATCCCAGGCTTTCAAACTACGAAAACGCCATAAAAATCTGTTTTGCAGTTTTTTACATGATGCCAAAGAAAAGACACAGCTTTACAATAGTAGGATTTCTGGATACAATAGTATATATTTTTTGCCTGAGACCAAAACGTGTTTATTTCTTGTGGAACTAATCTTGAGAACGATTAATATTCCATGGTCAAATGAAATGGTCTCTGTCTGACACAGAATTTTAATTGCTGTCAATACATTTTTATGTGCTGTTGGTACACTGGTTGCAATTTAATCGTGATGTAATTCTCTTTATCAACTTTTTAAAAGTGGACCTTTGTCGTGTGTCTCTTTGACCAAAAAAAAAAAAAATGATTTGTACGGACCACATCCCCATCGGTCAATGAAGTGGGTTAGGTTTATCAGAAAACCCGAGTACAATAATGCCAAGCGCAAATTTAACAGTGGAAACAAAATTATGAACATATAAGATAATCGTATATCCGTACTTCCTGTAGGGCTGTCAGATATTGGGAACAGAGGGCAATACAAGGTATGTTATACCTACAGAAACTTCAAAATCGATTTCAAGGACAAATTCTGAACGCACCAAGTTTCACGCCAGTTTTAGATCGGCGTGACTGAACAACAAATAAATAATTTCGGTGATTTTCCCTCAGGTTCTAAAGCTAAGCGTGGTATTCAACCCGAAATATTCAATTCATGGGAGAAGAACTCAGATACCAATCCAAAAGATTATACGAAAAAAGAAATAGCCAGTATTATTTAGCCCCAAGGTTACTAAATTTGGGGACAACAATACCACGGCCATGGCGTGCATACAAAGTTCCACTATCAATATTAGAAAATCCTATGTGAAACGCACACACCGAATAAATAATAATAATTAAATCAAGAAATTTTAACAGGAGTTACATCATGACTTCTATCACAAATGCCACAGTGTTCCACCAGAAAGAGCTAAATAAATAATGAAATAAAGCCCTCAAAACTCAACTGTTATAATAGTGTAGAGCAGTCGCACTCTACGGAACCTAAAAGATTGCCATGGCGGCGGAAAAAAAAAGAACATTCAAACGGATAAACCGAAGTATCATGCCTTCATGAAATTTTTCGAATGGAACGGCTTATTAGCAATGGAAACTCATCTAAAGTTTATAATGTTTATAAAATGTCTACTGCTTCACTTTCAACTGTAAAGAAAGGGGTGTTTGGATTTAAACTTGGTCGTGCATATTTCGAAGATGATCCAAGTAACGAATGAAAAAACTGCAACCTCTGATGAAAACGTTGAAAAAGTACACGGTATGGTATTGAACGATCGGCAATGAAATGTTTATGACATAGCTGAGATTTGTAGGAATGTCAGAAGTGAAGATCAGTTACATTTTACATCAAGAATTAAATATGAAAAGCTTTGTGCAAGGAGGGTCGCATTTGTTGACTGCTGATCAAAAACAAAGGCGAAAACGAATTTCTCGACAGTATTTACACCATATTTGTGCTTCGATTTGTTACTATGAATGAGACGTAGGTCCTCCTCTGCACGCCAGAAACGATACGGCAATCAAATCAGTGAGTGGAAGTTGATGGCTCTGCACAAATAAAGACAAAGACGATTTTATCTACCAGAAATGTCATGATCAGCGTTTCCTGGCTTGCAAAAGTGATTATTACATTTGATAGCAAACTTAACTGGGCAGGACACATTGGACAGGTGGTAAGGAAAGGGTTCAAAAGCCTTCACCTGTTGGAAAGAGTGATGAGGGGATGCACTAGAGAAGTAAGGGAATGGGGGTACAAAACTTTCGTCAGACCACTGCTGTAATATGGTGGTGTAGTTTGGGACTCACATTTTGGGTATCAAATACAGGAGTTGGAGGGGATGCAGAGGAGGCTGCCAGGTTTGTCTTTGGAAATTATCGCAGAACACAATCAGTAACTAATATGATAAAGGCTGGAGTGGGATTCATTGGAGGATAGCAGGAGGGTGAAGAGAGTCATGGAGTGTACAAAGCCTATACTGGTGTTGAAGCAGGGAAAGATATTGGTCGGAAAATTAAGAGAGGTGCTTGGAAGGGTAAGGCCAGATTGTGGCACTTGATTTCAGGCATAAGGGTGTGGAAAAATTCTCTTTCGTAGGAAAGGGAGTGAGAGACTGGAATAAATTGCCAAGAGAAATGATGAATAACTTACCGGAAACATTGAAAGAATTTAAAGTAAAAATTGGTAGAGGGCAAAAGTAGATTGGAAGGGGAAAGGGAGGGGGTGTAAGGAGATTGTCACCGGAGCGGGCGCTCCATCGAAATTTTATCAATTATTGTTATTATTATTGATTACCTTGTAATGAACTAAACAATATCTAGGAAACACTGGGCAAGTCTTCTATACCAACTAAATGAAAACGTTTGTGAGAAAAGACCTTGATTACTGAAGAAAAGTAAAGAAATCATTTTTCATTGGGACAATGCAAGTCCAAGGAAGATTGCTTTGGTAATGCGATATCAGAGGGATCTGAAGCAGGAATTGTTGGAAATCCATTCAATTCACTACATTTTCCCCGCCCCACCATCTTATGACCACGACCAGTTTCCAAAAACTAACGAAGTAGACATAATGATTTCATTACACAACCTACTTTAGATAATGTTTTATGCGTAAGCTGTTGACACATGAACACTAAAGACACATTAGAACACAATTCCACTGAATTAATGACATGAGGTGATATACGCAGCAATGTACATTATTTTCCTAATGCAATGTCACCTTCGTAAGATAATTACAATTTAAATAAGTCAGATATTTCTGCTGGTAAAACTAATAGACAATTCTATCAAGAGCAGGCTGTTATTTTGAGACATTTGTTAAGTAAGTACATTTGGTTTTAGAATTACTACTGAACCTATTAACTACTTTTTATAGGACTTTAAAAAATCGGTAAATAGAAATTTTCTTCTTGCAGTGGAGCAAGGGATTTATCAGGAGGTATAGGAGTATAGCAAAAGCTAGGTCAGTTGTGACAGCCGCTGTCAACAGTCACTGCCGAAAGAATGTGTAAACTCGCAAGGTGATGACATTCAGCACTTGCATGTGAATCACGACGTAATTCAGCCAGGATGACCCAATTAAAAAGCGAGGTTATTAGCTAGTGTTTCCTCCCCACCGGATAAAT